>CAAKMY010036281.1:0-15773 GCA_901111285.1 Corrigiola litoralis
AAAAAATATTATATACTAAACTAAAAATAAAATATGAATATAAATTAATTATAAATAAAATGAAGTTCATCATAAATATTTTAGAAGGAAAGAGACAAATCAGCCATGAAAGGAATAATATTAATAATAAGAAGAGGAAGAATAAACATTTACACGAAGTTAATAATAACAACAACGACAAAAAAATTGTGGAGCTGGAAAGGGCTGGAAGGGGCTGAAAGGGACTGGTCGGGGCTGGAAGGGACTGGAAGAGGCTGGAAGGGACTGAACGAGGCTGGAAAGGATTGGAAAAGGCTAAAAGGGGCTGAAATTCATACCTTTTCATCCTAGGAGAACACGGCCTAAATCTGATAGCAAAGTTTTTTTTTTTTTTTAAGATTACGGATACACACGTCGAATTAAGAGAAAAAAGCGAAAAAGAAATACGGATAGTAGGTGTAAGCCACGCGTGGTTGACTAGTACAATTTGCGCGTGGAATAAAACCAAACCCCTCAAACCTCTCTCAAAGATTCAACCACTCGCATAACACTTCCACGTACTCACTACACCCCACAATAAATATCTTTAACAATACTCCTCCAAAAAAAAAATAAAAATATTCACATGTGTTTTATTTTCTTCCCCAAACCCTAACCTTAACATATTACCCAAACCCATCCAATAACCCGACCCGAACCCACGCCCTCACAATCATCAACCCACTTAATCTCCCTCCACGTGCCCCCACCCTAAATCACAGCCGTCCATGCCAGATGTAACACGGGCAAGACAAAGAAACGCGTTCAACCATCGGATCAAGAACACACCGCATCCAACGGCTCAGATCCTGCCCGGGGGGAGCACGGGCAGATCTAAATTTCCTTTATATACCCCCCTCACCCCCTCCCATATTCCTCAGGGTAAAATCCCAACTAACTCCACACTCTCTCTCAACAACTTTTTCTTTTTATTTTCTCTCTCCTCAAAAAAACAAAAAAAAAAAGAAAAAAAATAAATTCCAGCTCAGCAAAAATATAAGAAAATAAAATTGCTATTTTTTTTAAGGGGAAATTAGAATTGATTTTTGCGTTTTGGGGTAAAACGACGTCGTTTTGGGGGTGATTGAGAAAAATTAATCTCGCCGGGAAAGATGGCGTCGGCGGTGATGAATGGCCGGAATGAGGCGAATTGGCCGTCGACATCGCACCAACAACCGCCAATTGGTCGGAAAGGGTCCAATTTGATGGGGAAGTTTTCGTATAATACAAACCCTAACCCTAACCCTAGAAAGCAATTGCCCCACCAGAACGGCAATGGGTATGTGCATTCAGCTATGGGGATGAGTAACCGGGGTGCCGAGTTCTCGCATTACGTAAAGTTCGATGTTTCGGGGTATTCGAAGGCGGAGATGCGTAAATTGAAGGCGCAATTGCAGTCTGAGTTGGAAAAGGTCCGGACTTTATCGACACGAATCGAGTCTGGGGAAGTGGGTATTAATGGGAACTCGAAGAAGCGGCCGGGGGTGGGGGGATTGAAGGAATCGCTGCCGGGAGCGAAGAGGAGGCAGGTTGAGGAGGAGAGGGGGTACGTGGCGGGGGAGAAGATGATGAAGAGTTGTGGGAAGGTGTTGAATAAGTTGATGAGGGTGAAGAGAGCCGAGGTTTTTAATTCCCCGGTCGATGTTGTCGGGATGGGGTTGTATGATTACCACACGATTGTGAAGCGGCCGATGGATCTCGGCACAATTAAGGGGAAGTTGAGCCGGAATTTGTACCCTACGCCGGAGGAGTTTGGGGCCGATGTGAGGTTGACGTTTAATAATGCGATGATGTATAATCCGAAAGGGCATGAGGTCAATGTGTTGGCTGAGAAGTTTTCCAAGTTGTTTGAGGATTGGTTTTACCCTGTTTACCAGAGTTTCCTCGCCGAAAAGCACCAGCATTTGGAGCTCGTTCAGGCGAGGAAACAGCAGCAAGCGCAGCAGGTTCCGAGGGGTGAATTTCGACCTGTGGCGATGAGGGAGGAGGAGGTGGTTGAGGTTTTTGATGATGAGGTTCAGGCGAGTTCGGAACCCCCACCCAAGATTGTCAGCCCCCCGCCGAAAAAACCCAGCCCCAAACCCGCCCCAGTGTCGAGACCAGAGCCGGAAGCTGCCCCTGTCCCTGTTGTCGAGGAAGTGGCGGGTGAGGAGAGGGAAAGGGGGAGGGGGAGGAAGAGAGGGGGGCGGTTGCCTAAGCCGAAAGCCAAGGATGTGAATAAGCGGGAGATGAGTATGGAAGAGAAGCATAAGTTGGGGGCGGGTTTGCAGAATCTCCCAGAGGCGAAAATGGCTCATGTGATACAGATTATTCGGAAGCATAATGGGGACTTGACGCAGGATGGGGACGAGATTGAGCTTGATATGGAGGCGCTTGATACGGAGACTCTGTGGGAGCTTGATAGGTTTGTGACGAACTACGAGAAGGCGGTTAGTAAGATTCGGAGGCAGGCTTTGATGGATATGCAGAATAATCCCAATGCAGGTTCTAATCAGAATGTGGGTTCTGCTAGTGATGATACTACTACGACTACTAATAATAATCAGGTAAAGAAAATTGAATTACTTGCTACATAAGTACATTGTGTGTATATGCTCTTAATTGTGTGATTTTGTTGTTTTGTTGGGTTGGGTATTGATTGGATTGTATTGGATGAATTAGCAGGTTGATGAGAGTGATCAAGTGGTGGAAACGACGCCCAAGGCGAAAAAAGGTGGGGATATTGTGGTGGAAGAAGATGTGGACATTGAGGATGAAACGCCGGTTAACGATTTTCCACCGGTGGAGATTGATAAGGATGAGGATAGGCAGCATGGCGGCGGCGGGGACAGTAGTTCTGGTACTTCTGGCAGTTCTAGTAGTGGTTCGTCTTCGTCTAGTGGTATATATCTATGACATTACACTTTTCCTATAGTTGGTTTACTGTGTTGGTTTTGCATTGTTGCTACATTGTAGTGGGAGTGTATGTGTAGTTATTGATTGTATGATGTGGATTTGCAGATTCTGATTCGGGATCTTCTTCGGGCAGTGATTCGGATGTCGATGATGCCCAATCGCGCGACAATGAGTCCAAGAACGTTCGCCATTGATGAGTTTCGTTGTTGATGGGTTTTTAAAGATTGTTGGTATAAATGGTTTTTTTTTGGGATGAATTGCATTTTGGGTTCTGTTTGGATCTCTTTGTTGTTTGTTGAAAGGCTGAAAGCACATATTGACGTTAGAGGAAGGATTCCCTTATGTTCGTTGAACTCATTTTGTACAGTGGAGAAGAGAACTATGAGTGGATAATTTGTTGGCTTTTGTGGGTCAGTGGGTCACTGGAGTAGTAGTGGTTTACTAATGAAGATAATATGAGGATGAATTATGGATTTGTTTTCGATTTTGCCCAAGAGTTATGTTTGTGGAGAGGAAGCTGTGGACATTTTATTGTAAAGAGATAGTAGTGTGGCTACTGACTAGTGAGGGTCACAAAACAGACGAAGAAGAGTTTGTAGTGTTGGGAAAAATTGTAGGTCAGTCAGTGAAGGTAGAACCGTAGAAGGCATAGAAGAAGAGAGGAAGTTAATCAAGTACTGTAGGAGTGTAGGACTTGTTCTTGAGTTTTTCTTTGATTGGGGAAGTAGGTTTCTAGGAGGGGGGAAATTGGGATACTTTTGTACACATGATAACACCCTTTTGCTCAAATTAATACAAGAGAGATTTTAATCCGAAAGCAGTTGCCAACTCTTTAACTCTTATTACAAGTAGATATAAAAGTTGTGACAACGACAAGTTTTTCCTCGTTGATATTTTGGTTATGCCTGTATGATCAGGCCAGAGGCACATGAGGAGGTTGAGTCGTGCAATTCAACTTGTTATGTGCTACCACTTTTTGCATTTTGCTTAGCTTGCAGATCTGCTGGTCCAGCCAGGTCTGTCCTTTTCCAGTGAAGATACCTGTGGCGAGCTATATATCCTAATTCCTAGGTGACTACTTACTAGTGAGCTTGTGACGCACATATAAATCAACATTGAGACTTGAGACTCTCCCCCTCGTGAGTGAGTAGCCAGCCAATTTGCTTGCTACTCGTGAATTTCTTACTCGTGTTTCATAGGCACTCCTTGGTGTGTCTTCCATGGGATTATGTGAACATTTCAAGGACCTTGTTAGATGATGATTTTTTGGTAGTAGATATGATATGATCGGGTTGGTGATTAGACGACGGTTCTGGCTCAATTAACATATGCTCTTTCAAAAAAAAAAAAAAAAAACATATCATTCATATGCCGACTAATTAGGAATCAGGATTGCTTAATCATCTTTATTACATGATAATTGGACATTTACGGAGTCTTGAGGTACTGCTAACAGTTGTATTATTGTTATCCAAGTCTATACTCTCTGACTGATGTACACTTAGTTAACCATACATTATGTGAAGTTGTGAACCATTAAGTTATGAAGCTATTGCAGTGAGATAAATACTCATAGTAAAGAAGTTAAGAGAGTGCACGAAATCGAAGAAATGAAACTACTGGACCATAATGTATTTTTTAAAATGTTTAAATACCTTTGAAGGTAACTTCTAGTGACGAGTTTTTCTTCAATCGAACAAATGGACTTGCCATGTGACTTGGCTTCTTGCAATATCGCCGAATTTGCCACCTAATAAAACAATCGTAACATGAAGCTTCGAACTTGGCTTTCCTACGTGGGACAATATGATACTTAAAGCCGGACATTATAAGACCTAGTTCTTCACTTTTTTAATGGCAGTTGAACGTGACATGTAATGGGAATAGACACTAGAAAATGGCCCAAAAGACCTTTGGTCACCTCCATAGCTCCATCCCAACTACTGTTACATGTTGATATGTTATATTGTTATGTCACAATATTGGATAAGTGACAGTATACTTTATTAATTTTCTATACTCCAAAATCCAATCACAACATAATATCTGTAATCTTGTATAGTTGTATTACGATGGTTCAATTTGATTGCTCATGTAGTAGCCTATACTATGTCACTTTCACATTCCTATAAAGTACTCTTCATTTAATCCATTATGCGTTATGGAGAAAAGGAGCCTTCGTACAGATGCAGTAAGACTGAAAGAGAAACAAATCCTTATTGCAATTGGATGTCGGTTGCTCTATCTTTTGTATTTTCATCACACCTCGCGTAATTGCACGTGAATGTTTCCAGTCAATTTTTCTAACGTTGCGAGATACTGTTTTTTTTTTTTTGGGAGACTAACGTTACAAAACTAATTCCTCATTACATTAAAACTCGGACAACTCAAAAAAAAAAAAAACTCGGACAACGTCAGACCAGTTGGGAAACCACTGGCACTAAACCACAATCTAGTAAGCTAATACTCCTTTGGTGAGCTGCCAAGAGCCCAAGAGCTGGCCAGGGCCGGTCCAAGTTGGGCCTGAACCTCCAGCATAGTTCGGGCATAAACGGCCCCATAGTCGACCATGTCAACCTTGAAAATTAAACCCAAATTCGTATGGGACGACCGCTCCAAATTTAGTTTTCGAGATTCGATTGATTTGGTCATGTTGGTGTAAGCTCACATTTTTGAGAACAAACGCTCCTATTATACTTCTAGCCACATTATGGTTACACTTTCTCACTTTTGACACATTTTCGGAAAATTTAAACCTTAACTTAAAAGAGCCGTTTTTGTGGACGATACCCCATGTCGAGACCTCATTTGATGCAACGCCTCGGAATTTGATAGAGATCTTAGAGGTATGTTTAGTCACTTACGGACCATCTTGATAAATATTAAAAAGTCACTTGTGTGGACTATAACCTACACCAAATTCTTTGAGGGTGCGACTCGTAAGTTGAAGAAAATTGATAGAAAGAATCATAAACATGTAGAATGACTATGAATCGAAAAACATGGCAAAAAATGAACCAAAAGTAACCCATACCATAGTTTCATATGTAGTGAGCATGTTCATAGTAAGGCCCAAAACCTTGATATGATCTCATTTTCCACGTAAAGCGCTAAACTTGTCGGAAATCTACCAATATAGAATATTCATGTTCTCATATGTTCAAGTCATACTCATAGGAAGTGTAGGGGTGTGCTTGATAACTTTTGACACATTTGTGGAAAAATAAAAAGCTAACCTAAAAAGCTCGTTTTTGTGGATTATATCTCACCCCAAAACCACATTTAAGGCCTCAACTCGAAATTTATGAAAATTTGTTAGGGTACATCCTAAACATATATAATGGTTAGAGAAATGTGGCATAAAATAGCTCAAAAGTAGCACATGTCATCAGTTTGTCCACGGTGTCCATGTCCATATTAAGGTTGAAACCTTAAATATGTTCTCACGTCCATTTTAAGTGTTGAACCCTTACTATGTTACATGTCCATGGTAAGCACTAAACATGTCATAAATCTATCAATATCAGTATCATATTCTCAAAATGTAAACAAATTTGTTAAAGCGACTTTAATATGTAATCGACTCTTTTACTTCTGACAAAAAACAAAAATGTTTGTCCTCTCTATAATATTCAAAATCAACATATATTGTATACTGGTATCCATATAGTACTATTCAAGATTCAAGAACAAGGTCCGAACCCCGTTTGATATAATGCCTTTGTGGTTCTTCGGATTTTTTGGTTTCGCTTTTTTGTGACATGATCTTGAAAACCAAATAACCGATTCTTTGCATGCCTATGGAAAAATTCTACAGTAATTTCATGAGCGGTATATCGTACGGAGTAATTCGCATGCACAGACGAATTGGACATTGAATCCTTCAACTGCCCTGCTCACCTAGGCGCTATGCTATAGCTATACTGTAACATTCTTCATATTTTTACGAGAATTACAAAGTTATGCGCTATGCTATAGGATGCACCGGAAAGAGTTATCTTGGAGCTAGTTGGGGATCTCCCAAAGCAATGCATAATATGATAATACTAATTTGGAATCTTTGTTCATGCTACATGCCTACATGTCATGCATGTCACGTCACTCATTAAGTTTTTTTATAAATAAGAACTCGTTACAAATATGAGTTGTTGGTCACGTCGCATATGTATTACTTATGTTTGACTGTTATTTGTTTAGGCAAAGAATTATGTATTTTGTACTCCTAGTTTCGTTCCTGCTTGACGTCAAAATCATACGCAAACGAAGATCTGTATAGAACTACCATCACAGAATCAGCAGGGCGAGTAGAATATTTACCATTCTGGCATTTTCTGTCAATGCTAATTGCTAAAATTGGATAAGGACTTGCACAATTTGATAAAGTTTTCTGTTTATTGAAGTTTCGTGGTTGGTTTGAATATTTGGGCCTTGGATATCTGTGGGTGTTGAACTGTTGACATATAATTGATAGAATCATAGAAGTAAAAAAATAAGATGGGTTACCTGTTGATAATTTTATTTAAGCCCAAAGTCACAGCATTGCAAGATAGAAGAGTAGTTGAAAAATGGTAGAAATAGTTTTTCGTAATCAAGAGTTCGACATACAGTCTTTCTTTAACTACAAGCGTGAACGCCACATACATTTGACCACTATAAGCTTGATTTTCGTCAGATGTACTCGAGATTGTGGTATGTGCCATCGTGCTTAGGTGATCTATTCCAGCTCGTTACTACAATCTGCTATTGAAAAATACAGTATATAGAAAGAAAAGTACTCTTTATTTTTAGTGTTTTCTACTCGAGGGATTTTGCCACTCCTTTGTTGCTGTGTTAGCCATTTGTAACAACCGCCATCGGCCCATCGTCATGCATGATTTGAAGGATGCAGCCTGCCGTAGGCCTCCTGGTTAAAATGGTTGTGAGCACTGAGCGCTATGCTTAATTGCTCATCGAGTGATCTAATCCGTTAGAAATTTGACAGACATCGGAAAATCCCCTTCCTTTACCTCCATACAATTTGAGTTCAATTCTTCTGCCTCCAGTGCTTTTATTCAAGCATAGTTAGATAAGTAAAAAGCCAGTTCCGTTTCTTTCGCGAAGCGATCCTAAGGTTTGAGAACCTTAAATCAGGCAGCCTTTCATATTCTGCGTCGATTGAAGGAAGTATCATCATCTGGTTCTGGAAGTGGATCTGGCTTAACCATGCAGGATCTTAAAATCCTGTCTGCAAATGACTGGACGCATGCTGGCACGGTAAGATCCTAGAGCCAAGGTTTCGCCCTCCCTTGATAATGCAATATCCTCACTTGGGGGCGGGGGTTCCTGAGCTACTCCTGTAACTAACTCACAGTCTAACAATGAGTTACCTATTTTATTCCAAGTGTGTCGTCCACTGTCTATTATTTTTTCCAAGTTAAATAAATCACGCTGTTGCTATGGAGGATGGTGACCACAAATCAGACTATATTTTGCTTGCCATTTATGAAATAAGGGAATAAGGTAATGAGCCTTCCTTGAATGTATTCCTCATATAGAGTCAAGAATTGAAGTACTGATATACTACTACTACTTAAGAAACCTTTTTCGAGGTTCTCAAGATATAATGCAATCATGATAAGTTTTTGACACTATGGTCTTCTAAAGATGACCATAGTCTCTGTAGTTCATGTTTTTTGCTTTAGCCAACTAATAGAATATAAGTATCTGCTTGACAATGCTCTGACTGATGGCATTCAGTATGTAGAGCAGCACTAGTTCTGGCTGAACTCCGAAGAAACATAAGCAAAAATATTAACCACAACAGTTCCTTAGATCTTTTGCACCATGTGTTGAACTTTCTGCAACTTGCAAAGTTGGTCGGTCCATGTCTTCCATCCCTCGATGGACGCAACACTGAGCAGAAAACCCCTCAAATCAGCTAGTTCGTGGTGACTTCTGATCACATTGCAGCCCAGCAGCGCGAGCCTCCTGCTCTAAGACAAAGAAGATGCTTTCTAGTTGTGAAGCTTCAATTCGATGCCTGACTTTCCTACTTGGCATGGAGATTTACCTTAATTTCTGTGATCATTCAGCTCTGTCGTTACTAATGAGGACCGTGACAATCTGATGCACTTGTTCCGACTTCTCTCCGCCCTTCCCTCTCTCGACTGCATCCTTAAGGGACGCATTCATCTGGTTCAGAGTCCTTTTCCCTAACCCTGATGAGGAACGCTTCTTCTTCTATTTGCTTTTGTGGCAGGTTATCCACAAAGAAATCAGGCCGCTGTGCGCCATTTCAGATTACTGCGGGTAATGTTTTGGGGGTGACCAGCAGTCGCTTGTATGACATATGTTTAGCCTCTTAACCACCAGAAAACCTGATTGCGCATCTTGAAAAAAAATGTAACTTCCTAATCAATATGTAAGATCGAGTACTCTTTCATCTTCCGGACCAGCTATCATCTTGCTATAGCCAGGCCTAATAACATTTCCGATGACTTTAGATCAGCTAAAGTAGCCAGGTAAGTTGATTCAGTAGTATTAGTAACTATGTAAATATTGTAAATTACGGAATATATACCTAAATTTGCACTAATATTCACCAAATCAAGTAAAGTGAAGTTTCATTTTCTGACAAGACGTACTCTAATTTAATATGAATTATCACTTAAACTATAAAACAGGCAACACAAAGATCCCTGAAATTGTTGTCAAAAAAAAAAAAAAAAAAAAAAAGATCCCAGAAATTATGTTTGCAAAGTAGGCTCCTGGAGGGCTTCTTGAGCAGTATGTTTGAGTTTCATTAATTTGTTTATTCTCATGTTTCTTTAATAATCGATACAATTATTCCACTTCATTTCAATGTTATCTAAGGTCTTGGAAGAGACCATTTAATCCCCATGTCAGTTAGAAAGTATAACATGTGCCTTGCTTTGTCAAGAAGGCTCTGATGTCGTGGGATTGGAACCTAGCTAGCATTGAGGTACCAAATTTTGCATCATTTATTACCAAGGAACCAAACATGTTGTTGGTGTAGTTCGCTTTGCCATACCCTTTGAAGCTAACGTATTGTCACACTTAAAGCTCATTGTAAGTTGTTGATATCCCTTCTAGCATATAGCCATTAAATCTATCTCACAGGACCCAAAAACTTCGTAATCCATTGCTGAGATATCAGATATGAGAATCAAATTTGCAGAGGACTTAATAAAGGATAGGAACCCTTTACGAACCTTAATCTTTGGCATCTAAGGATACACGCATAGTGTATCATCACTTGAAATGGTTATATAATTAAATTATCCAAGTATCAATTATTTATAAGCACATATGATCTAATCCCCTGGACAATTCACAATCACTCACTAGAAATCATCTATCATTGATGGTAGTTACATTATAAGCTAGTTGAAGTTGCTAGGGATATGAACACAGGTCAATCGAGTTCGTCGAACTAAGCAGTCGTCCATCAGCAGTTCTTATGTAATGCATATAATTGATGGGTCACAGCAACACTCGTCAATCAGACAGCAGCAACATAGAGCAGCAAGACTGCAGGATCAAAACATAAAACCATTTATTAACATCAAAGAGAATTCCCTACTAATCACAGCATATACACAAGTTTGACAAAGAGGCTTCTCGGCTTTTGCATAGCAACGTACCATCCTTCAAGGAAGCCTCGCTCTTTCTGAGCTGGTTGTTGCGGGGGTGGAGCTGCATATTGATATTGAGGAGGTGCCATCACGGGAGGCCCTTGGTAATAACCTAGTACATGATAAGAAATTTAAGTCAAAACTGTGCATCCATTCACATAACTCTTCTACACATCTCAAAGTATACGGTATAATGGTATATATCTCCTGTTGCTGTGTTTCATTACACACTTCTATGATTAGACAACAAGGCAAAATCAATTTTCTATGTACAAACATCATGGATAACTTCACATATATTTTCATATGGTCAAACAAGGGCATGATGAACCCTGTTAACCGGCCACTCAAAAAACTCCTAAAGATCATCCATAGAAGCTTGAGCATGCATGGAAAATAATTTTGGGTAAAAGGGATTAGGCAAACTTATACTCCGTAACATATTAGAGCAGGTAGGTAGACGTCCACAAGATTTCAATATCGGAATATTGAGTTTATTGATGCCACCATAAGTTTTTCCTATTTTATTTTTTCTGTCCAATTTTCGTAAATTACACAGTAGCGTTTGCCATGTTACATTGTAAATCTGCCTCTATTGGCAGTAGATATAATCATATAGGAGTAAGATACTTAGCTTGACAAATTTGAACACGAAATGACTAATCAAGAGCATACAATATCTCAGATGAAAGAGATATAGAAGGGGAGGATAACGAAGTTTACCTTGTGCAGGGTAAGGATAACCATACTTGGGGTCGTTCATATCTCTTCGTTAGTGATCAGAAGCAAAATTATAGAAGCAGAGAGCAGTGCACAAAATTTTAAGAATTTTCTACGTATTCAACTTGCGAGATATGGAAGATTTGTTAGGAAAGTTGAGGCTTAAATAATAGTGTCATAAAGGTTCCAGAAACGCGGTGCAAACTCAAGAGACTTGTCGAAGGCTGCTATGCTATATATTCTCTGTTTCACTTCGTGCCTAAGAATATAACAGTAGCTTTTAGGACATGCCTTATCTGGTGACGTTCACTTAGGCTCTAAGTAAAATAAATATATGAAAATGTGACAATGTTAAATTACCCAAACCCGAAAAGACCACTACCCATATGACATTGACACATCACACATAAGGCCACCCATGCAACTAAGGCCAATGACGATCCGTTTCAATTCTTAACTCTTATCTAGAGAGGTCATTCATATGATCTGATTAATTAGGTCATTTATCAATATGTATAAACGTTGCCATTTACCCTTATTGTTATGTGAATAAACATATGTTTGTACAAGCAGTACTTTCTTTTTTTTTTTTTTTTTTTTGAATATTCTTTAACCAGTACTTCATCCTTAAAGCTATTGGCTCTTACAATAACTTAAAGGATAAGCGTAAGAGATCTAGAGAAGGAGCAAGGAAGACAAGAAGATCAAGGCATTTTCTATGATTATGAGCTTCATGAAGCTGCTAGACCGTCTGGGTTGGATACTTGGATGTGACAAGAAACGAGTGGATTGCATATTTGCATCTCAAACCTTATTCTTTTCACATGATCAGATGTCTTTCTTGAAAGTCAGACCATATAGGAGACCTTGGAATATATTCCTTTGACAAGCTTGTTATCTTCAACTACGCGGGAATAAAGATTGGACAGTACTTTCTGGCTACTGCATTCATATACGTGAAGAATATATAATTTGGGTATGTAAAAACTTATTGGCAAGGCATTATGATCTTTTTAGCATTCAACTTAGTGTCTATGGAAAATTACTAGATCAAGAGTTGAAATTTACTTAGTTCATAATTCTTGTGTATATTCATAATTCTAGGGATCAATAGTACCATTTCTCATATTTAGATTTGACAAATTAGTAAATTTGGTTATGATAACACAAGAGAAACTCTCTAAAGTTATTTCTTGCCCCAGGTTCAAAATCGATGTATTAGTTGTACCAATGTACTATTTTACGTGCAACAATGTTAGTTTAGGATTATTATTGTTATTAGGATTTTTTGCGATCATTTTTTTTCAACATAAGTAGCCATGCATCAAAAAAAAAAAAAAAAGTAGCCATGCTATCTATAAGGATTAGCAAGGCACTTTTTGAGGGGGAAGGAAGCTCTTGAAAGAAGAAGTCCTGAACTTAAAGATGAATATGCTCATATGCCTTTGGTTTTGAATCCAGCCCAAAACCGAGAGTCCAACTGTGAAACGGAAGGAAAGGTAATGGACTGACTAGTCAACGGCCCACGTTTTAATTCCTGCTTAGCCCATGTTCCAATTTATCATACAAGTACAATACCCTTATATTGGAAGTTTGCACTTTTTACACTCGTGTAAGTTTTCAGCAATTGTTGTCTGTTCCACCAGTTTCAGTATGATTCCAACATATTCCATCAATTTCCAATGCAGTAGGCGACATTTGTTATATCGCGTATAATTCCTTCATTGACTATATAAAATTTGATCCTTCAGTAGCTTGCAAAGTATGATGTCTGAGTAGCCAAAGCTCTATGCCTCAATTTGCTGTAAAACAAAAAAAAGCGATTACTGCATTTTCTATAGATCATGTAGTAAGCTAGTAAACTAGCTTATTGGAGTTTTTTGATGTTGGTTTTGCTCTGATACGAAGTACATTATACATACGAAGTATATGCATTTCTCATATGACTTGTGCCAAGAGATAATGCAGCTAATTTGCTCATTTTTCTTCAAGAAGACTTAGATTGAATCTCTCAAAGGATAAAACCTTGTCAAAAAGAACATAAAGCTAATTAAGTAGCTCACAGTGCCTAGCTAACAGTGCCTAGCTAATCAGCATTATAACTTAATAGTGCATGCATGCCTGCAGATCATGCTCTGAAAGTGTGATGCTCCTATTGTTCCATAGAACAAGTCAGCAAACAAGGCCAGATTGGTTGAAAATATGACATGTTGGTACTTGAAAAGTAACATAACGAGTTTCTCTTGAAGAATGAAAATGGGTGATCGTATATAAGCTTTACTGAAGTGATTTTGTAACCATGAAAGTTAGCTTTTATACTTCTTAATCAATCAATGGCATGCTAGTAATGTCTTGCTAGTTACTACTTCAATAGTTTTTGGGTTTTTTTTTTTTTAATACGGAAGCAATGCATCCACAGGTTCAGAATGGTCCCCATCCCTTCCATGATAGACAACAGGGTGTTTTTCCCATCATCTGTTAAATGACCTTTTCATCATTTCATGCTTCATGATCGCTTTCGTAACCCATGCTCTATAAATTTCTCATGCATTTCCTCTCTGTCATCGTTTCTGTATTAACATACAACTAAAGTTACATAGATGTCGAAAAAGTATAGTATTATATTTCAATTAGTACTCCAAGAAGCATGTATCTAGCTAGACTAATGAAATTCATGATAGAGGTGTTGGTAAGAAAATAAAAGGGAATAATTATAATTAACGATAACAAACAGAGAACCTAACAAAAGAAAAAAACACCACAAAGTATTATACGAGATAACCTTACCATGAGACGTGCATTTTAACTCCTATATTTACACTCCTATTCTATTGAGAAAGCCCATTACTTTAAAATATGAGAGGACTCGCCGTCCACTAACCTCATACAAGACTAAAAAAACTAAGTTGGATTAGGGAGCTTCGAAAAATAACGGATGATTTGGAGAGAAAAAAAAATCTTAAACAAACAATATAAACATTATCGTATAAAATTTGTGCAATTTCTAAATGACCTTTGAGAAAACGACGGGCAAAAGGAAAGAATATCAGCTCTTTGAAACAGATGTGAAGAGAAAGGTGGTGTGTATAAGGAATTAAGGACTAAGGAGGAAATGATAAGAAGAGATAACAACCTTTACATTTGAGAGCTTTTTGAACCCTTTACTCTCAAAAAAAAGTTTGGCACTCCTATAGCTATCACAAGAAGAGACATACTCAAAGAAAAACTGTCGAAACTCCGTATTTCTTTTTGTGAAAACAATTTACACTAGGCTAATACATCTCATATTGATATGAAATAAATTTTCTTGACAAAATGTAAAAATTTCACTACTAAATTATTGAAAAACATCTTTGATGAACCATATGGTTTGAAAATTTCTCTCTTTTTTTTTTCTCTCTTGATAGAGAGTGATTGTTTACGCTAATGAGCTCAACAAAATGTTAATTGGTACTGTACTACTTTATATTGGATGTGGTGTGTCATTTTACAATTGATCAAATAACATACTCCGTACCTACTGTATTTGTTTTTAACACCATGATGATTCACCATGTCTTACAGTTCGTGAACATGGAGTATCCGTTGGTAACACGGCTCTCTCACTCCATCATAGTACAAAATATGACTACATATGCGACCAAATCTTAACAATGACACTGACAAGGACTTTTACAAGTAAAATTTCTTTAAGTGCTCACTTCAATCATTGTACTGCACCCTCTTATTCTAATACCAAGACAACGATATTAGCCAAGATTACTGCTTATAAAGATGACCTTTAGTGTCTGTGTAATGGTTTCCTAGGACGCTAATTATTCACTAAACAACTATGGAGTGGAGAATTAGCCAAGACTGACTTCTGTGAACTTTAGTTGATTCAGTCTTTGATTCAGTCATGTCAGATACAGTCACTCAGACTTCAGATCAGTGTGGCTCTAACAGTCAATACCAACCCATCTTCTCCTTCAGCTATTGGCGCCAGCGCCAGCGCCAGCGCCACGCCTCCTTAGAGTATGTCCCACTTACGTTCACGGACCTTGACTCTCATAAAATACGACATTTTTGTAGAATTTCTAATCTAAACAAGAATAGAATGGACAATTATTACTTGTATGATCGTATCATTGTAGTTTGTATCAAATCTTTGAACTCTATTATACTATGCCTCAATGAGGAATTTTAGTTTATAATTTTTGTATAACAACTTGAATGATATAGGAAGGCTAAAAAGGCAAGAAAATGTGCTAAGCACAATTCAAAGTACACGAACACAAAGATGAAACAAAGCAAACCAAACCAACTAGATTAAAGTAGGAAAAATTGACACCAATAATCCCAACTATGGCTGAACAAACCAAAATAATCCCACCTATGCCTCAATATACTAATAATCCTAAGTATTAACTACGTATATACTAGTGGTCCTTAGGTGGTCGGAGTTCGATTTTCCGGCCATTTTTTCATACGTGGCATATTTCTTTTTTTTTTAGTAAATTTAATGTT
>CAAKMY010036282.1:0-11958 GCA_901111285.1 Corrigiola litoralis
CGACCACTTCACTCGAGCCATCACTCGAGTTACCACTCGAGCGACACGGAATCTTCAACTCCTTTGTTATGTCTTTACCCGAACTCTCAACTGAACCCGAAACCAAACATTCAAGTCACAATACTAACAACTACTTTATCATCAAGGTAGTATTTATGGGTAATTTAAATGGCCCAGTGGTGCGAAGGAATAATGATTACTGGTTATATAGACACAGTATCAGGGGCTAGAAGAAGCTAAAGGCCGCATTTGTTCTTACACTGTAACAAAATTACCTTCACGGGTCGGTCTATGGATGATTTTGCTTATAGCAGTGACCAAATACTGTGAGGTTTATGAGATATACAAATTCATATTTCCAGCGTGATAATTTGTTAAGGTGCATCATCTTTATGATCTTTATGAGAAATTTTTAGCTAAGGTCTCTAAGTAAGCTGGTATATCCTCTTAGAATTATGCCAAAGAACTAAGTTGGAAACCTGTATGCGGTTCAACTTCATTACTCCTCCGCACTATAAGTAGAACCGCTATCTTACTTGAAATCTTTCCAAAAAAATCCAGCTTAGCCTTGATGTATGACGATTGGATACTTCAAGCTGAACGAAATACGTAGAAACTCCTTGAAAATAGTCATTCTATGCCAAACCTTCTGGATTTATTCACTCTCAATCTTGTTCCCTTAGTCCAGTTGACATGGACTGCGTATCCAAGAAAGCTTCAGAGATGCACCTTCTCGTCCTGTATTTGAGATGTGGGTGGAACTTTTTTGTGGCTTCTTGGGCTCGATGTTCTGAAGACTTGTTAGAAGTTGAAGAGACAACATTTCGCTGCTGACTGCCTATAGAGGGTTTTTGTTGGAACTTTTGGGTAATGTTATGGAACACTCAAGGACCTTTTTTAGGCCTCTCTTTAAGGGTATATCTCCGGGGCTATAAGTAGCTTGCTGCAGGACAGCCAATCTTTTCCTCTTTTAATCATTTTAGGTGATAGAAAGCAGCCATATTAAATCAAGCAACTGCAAAGGGTCGATATTTTTCCAGTATGAAGTAGTAACAGATAAGCTTATTCCTTTATTGTATAATCTGTTTCTTACTGTCACATATATGCCTTTTTTAATGAAATAAATCCCATCCTTCAGGCAACATGAACTTACTGTGCAGTACTTCTGAAGTTGCGACTGCGACTCGTTTTCAACGGTCTTTTATGAAGCTTCTTAAGGACGCGCAGTTTGAAGAGCTGTCAGTGAGGGATTTGATGCTGACATCAGCTTTAAACACTGATTATCTCCTCACTTTGCCAATATATGTTGATTGGAAGAAAGCTTCTGAGTCTAATGCAATAATATTCAGGTGATTTTTCAGTATTTTTCTTAGATAAGTACTAAACGAAATTATATGTTAGGCTTGTTCGTAAGAAAGGTGGCAATGTACAGGCCATAATGAACTTAAATAAACTAGGCCTTTCGCAATGTGTGAATTGCAGAATTTCCGATTGCCATTCTGATCTAAGTTCTACATCTTTCATGTATGTATGCAGCACAATCCAGTGTGACACAGTAAGTAAATTACTATTGCTAGAACCATGTATAAGTTTTTTGGATGCATCTTGTTATTGTGCATCGCATAGCCTTCCTATGTCCCAACAACCAACTCTCAACTCCTCTTTTGGCTCCCGCCCCCTCGAGAAAAAGAAAAATGATACCACAAAAAAGATGTTGCAAGAGAAGGAAGACAGTAGATTTGAGCCATTAACTGCTAAGAGAGATCATGGTTGCAAAATTTTGAGGAAATTTTGAAGTTTATTCATTGTTCTTGATTATTATGTTTACAGGCGGGGCTACGGTACTGAGAAGGAGAAAGGGTTGCTCATTGTGGAGAAACTCGATTATTTGCAATCAAAAGCTCTTCAAGGAATTTTTGGCCTCATATCGAAACCACTGGTGCCTCTTGGACTCTGGATGAAAGAGGTACTTGATGTTTCATACTAAGTTAAACCTCTAAATCGTTCCCTGTGCCCACTTTTAGCTGGGATTGTATAATGTTTGATATAATTCTCAAAGTTATGGACCTCACCTGAAAATAAAAAAGTTTAGTGCCTGGTGTATACTGCTTGTAGATATTTCTATCTGCTCATAATTTTTCACTTTAGGAACTTTGTAACAAGATAAATCCATTGAGTCCCTTTCTTTTTCCTTGTGAATAGCCCCCCACCACAATTTTGTTTCCGAACCGTCTAGTTATGGTACTATCTTTTACAGTTTATTCGAGGTGCTGGTGAGAAAGAAAACATGCCGGTTTGGATGAGGAGAATCCAGCTTTGGGTCCTAGAGACATCTCTATTCCAGCCACCATATTCTTCCATGGTACAAAATTCGGATGATTCAACAAAAGATGACCAGGATGTTGACAAGGACTTGCCTATCTGGCTGGCTGCTCAAAAGGCTGTTAGTCGTTATGAAGGTTTCTTAGCATCATCGATGGGACCTCGTAGTCGGCTACTAAAGAAGTTCCTAACTTGGGCAGAAGTTGTACCGTCAACACCAGAAGTGCCATTTGAGTTTGACAATGAAAGTAATGCTGCTTCTGAACCTCACTTGCGGTATGTCCAGGTTGAATTCCCTCTTGTATTTCTTGCTTTTGTCTATGGAAAATGTGTCAAGGGAGAGAGAGAGGGCGTAGTTCCATTACCTCCCTATATTTTTTTTGTTTTGCGAGGCTTTTTTCTTTTGTAAGGTGGTTATTGATGTACAACAGAGCAAACTTGTATAAAAACGAGCACATTGACAAAAGGAATTTTTCATGCAGGCCAGTTTCCTTATCCAGAATTTCTCTCAATGATATTTGGAGTCCTGCCACAAGTAAATATTGTGGGAACAATTTGTGGAAAATGTTGAAGGTTGGATTTTCTATTATTTTCTCCCGATCGGTTCTGCAGGTACTTATATAATTCTTCACAGTTACAAGTTTGTGTCTAAAATCTCTTTTGTGCATTGTTCCATTATCAACCAATAATAATTTAGTTTCTATTATTTTGGCTGTCATCAGGAACCTGCATTTCATGAATTGATTTTGTTGTATACTGAGGAAACTGGAGATACAAAAGTTACAGGAAAAACTGAGATTCCTTCTTTGCAATTAGAGATTTACGAGAATATCCCTGTTCCAGATTTACCGGTAACATTTATAGAGTTATTACACATTGTCCATACAGTATGTATATAATGAATTTGCCCTTCTGTTTTTCTTTTGTTTATGCTATCTCATAATCCATGGTTATTTCACACAGGTCATTTTTCCACATAAAAAGCTATCCTTCCGTATTCTGGACACAGTAAGGACTATATTTCACTTGATTATTAATGTGCAGTTTTCAGCTTGTATGTAAGATGCAATGTTTTACTACTAACATGGAACCAATGTGAACTGTGCTTCGGAACTTTGGTTGTTAATTTGATACTTTCAGCAGATATTCCTCTATGGTTCAAGTTCTTTCTCTATGTGAAGTTATATTGTCACTTTCATAAACAAGGATGAACTTTTTGATATAGTTTCATTTTCAGTTGTACTTGTTATTATTATTATGTGTTAAGTAAAATTTCTGCTTTTTTAAGCTAGTTCACTCAGTCAAGAAATTAGTCAGCAACACAATTGCGGCCACTAGTTAACCTTAATACATACCACAAGCTAGCTGAACTTGGCCATATTCAATTTTAAATTCACTATAAAACGTGTTACAAAGGCCAAGCGGAGAGTAAAACCTGTGAAGGATATAAAATACTAGGTTGGCTCGTACCTAGCTTCGGTTAGATTCAAAATCTGCAACGAGAGTACTCTCTTGTTTTATGTACAGTGTGGTCAATTTTTATTGCATAGATGAACCATGTGTGGTGTATGTTTATGAAATATGCTGCCCGTCATGATTGCAACTTCTGATAAGTGATGGTTGTTAACTTGTTATACAGAGGTTTTTAGGCTTCTATGACTGACCTTATATTTGACACCATTTATAGGTACGCTTGGATGTTGCCTCAATATTAGGACTTCTGGCTTATGCTATTAATTACAAATTCGAAGATGTCCTGTCTTCTCCGTATGTTTCTCCACCTCATACGTGTTCCTTTTCTGTCCACCCCTTGCTTGTAGAGTGTAGCGATTTAGCATTTCCAATGATTTTTCCCACTCTTAGTTTTACCTTCCTGGATGAAGTGAGGGACTTTTAGGACCGTCTCCGCATTGCCGATGTTTGTGAAATTATGATGCATTGTAAGTTCCTCCTCAGGTCAGCTTTTCTGCTAGATACCATTGCTGTGAGCGCCCTCATCTTTTTTGTCACACGTGTAGCTCTTGGATACAAGCAAACATGGGATAGATATGAGGTAATAATGATGAGTTGCTCTTTTATTACTTAATTGTAAAGGCAAAGGAGAGCATAATGCTGTCTAGTCAAATTCTCTTCTAATTAATATAACGCGCAATCCCTTATTTTATCAGCTTCTCGTCAACAGGACACTGTATGAGAAAACATTAGCTAGTGGTTTCGGAGCAGTTCACTTTCTTCTAGATGCTTCAGAACAACAGCAAGTGAGCACAGTTGTCAAATATATTCAATTGAATACTGTTTCATACATTGAAAATGCCAAGTTATTTCAAACAGTTTAAACATAGCTGCTTGATTTCTTGTTACCGTGTGCAGTACAAGGAATGCATTTTGGCCTACGCAATCCTTCTCAGAGCACAGAATGATCAGGTTTTCCCTCTTCTATATGTACATTTTTCTTGTCCCTTTTTTTTTTTTTTTTGCAGATATTTCGGTTGGTAAAAGATCTTTTGTTGGGAGTAAGTAAGAGGTATATTCTGTTGTGATCTTATGCAAAAATCAGATGCTCTGAGCTAGGAGATATTTTTTGAATTTACGGGTGTAATATTCAGTCTTCTTGAGCGTAAACATCTTAAGACACCGAACATTACGATTCACCAGCAGTTTCTGATCCATTACCTTCTTAACAACATAGGTAGGGGATGGTTCTCGTTTCTTTGTGTGCTTAGGATATTCTAAATTCTCACCAAAGCAGTTGTGACAAGTGAACTTCTGTGGAGCCGTAGAGGAATTGAAGAATATCTTTGCAGGTCAAATTGATGCACTATCTACTATAGTTTTAGCATGATGGAGAATTGGTATTATATAGGTGTGGTGACCATTTTTTCCAACCCAAAGACTCTTCACATTTTGATTATGTTGTTGCTCACTTTGTTGGTGGGAGTATGTTCCGGTGCTCAACTGCTTGTAACTTGTAAGAAAATTGACAATTTTAGCATCAATTTTGGTGATTGGTCACTGGTTGTGTACTCCTTGTGCCTAGGAAACAACTTAGTTGGCAAAAACCTAAAAAATAATTTTGACATGCAGCTCCCTTCTCGCAAATCCCTTGGTGAAGAATGTGAAAGATTTTTGTACAGCAAATTCAAAGAAAAGGTACTATATTATTGAACATACCATGACACCTAAACTCTTTACAATTGACTATTTAATCAAGTTGTGGATCATTCCAGGTGCAGATGCCAGTTGACAAGGCTGTGGATATGTTGATCAAGTTTGGCCTTGTATTAGAAAAAACAACTAACGGCGAAATTGTGTTGCAAACTGTCCCTTGTCCCTTGGCATATGATGCCCTTAGAAAACGTTGGGAATGTCTTCTGCATTGAATTTCAATTTACATGGCAACTGGTAGTCATAGTAATGCACTATATCATGCTGAAGAATTGCGTGCCAATCATAAGTGTAAGGATTGCTGAGTTTGTACAGATATGTCATCGTTTTTGAAGCAAATGTCTTCTGATGATTACTGGTTCTGCAGTTGGCGACTTTACACTGACTGGGATTCAGATTCATGATAAATTTCCGGGTTTAACCATTTCTGCAGATACCAGCACAAGTCACTACCCGACTCATGTCAAACAGTAGGCAATAGCCTCCCTACGGCCTCCATTGGAAAAAGAAAGCAACGAATTTTATTGATCAGATCATGTTAGTTTATAAAAGTAAGGGTGAGTCTTGTAATAAACATGACTAATAACTAGGCATCATATTCTATAGCCCATCCAAAAACCTTGAGTCACAAATGTGATCATAACCTTATAGAACTACAGACAGGCATTCTTTTACAAGCTACTTTGCAATGATACTGAAGAAATAATTAACTCCTGACTAATACTACTTGCAAGAATATAAATACTTTCAGATGGCTGATAAAGCGTAGTTTTTTTATTTTTTTGACAGTAAAGCGTAAATTTAAGAGTCGCCCTTAATTGTCAATTTATTTATTTTATAACACTAATTAGCTCAATGCCTCATTCGGAATAGGTCTCCGCCGGAAAGTTCATTTTATCGATTGACAGCAATTGCTTGAAGTTGTACATAAATCAACGAAGGACTGACAGATGTTGAAGCACACCAGGCAGGATAAAAAAATGGGGCACACAAGCAATTCAGACGTGGAACCATGTTGTCAAGTTGACAGTATCCTGCTGAAGTTTATCATCCTTGTGAAAGAACCCATAACTTGTTCTGGAAGAGCTCTGATAAAAGTTAATAAAAAGCACACAACTATATATCTTCCAGAGCAAAAACAAAACTTAATAGGTACCAATACAAAACTTAAAAGTTAATAAAAGAACTACAGAACTCTTTTGGACAATTTAAGAAACCAGCAATCTAGATCTGGAGAACCATTTACGATCTCCTATGTAAATTCGATTCAACAAGATTTCTCTATTTTGACAATGAAAGCTAAGAACAGAAACCATGAGGGAAATAGACCTCAGATTGCAAAATCACTCATTTGGAGAGCTGTTGAGGAAACCCAATCAGGCTTGATAACTAACTTGTCTCTGGTACCAATACACAACGCTTAACTAATTGTTTGATGGAAATTCAGCAAAGATGCCAAATTAAACAAAAAAGGTCGAGAGCGAAAGCAGAAATATCAGTAATAGAAAGCCTGGCACACAAAATCACTGAACAGCTCAAGACTTCTGTCCTTCCTCTGCAGCTGCTTCAAAGGTTTCACCAGCTACAAGCTCTGGAACCTCATCATCGTCGTCCACCTCTGGGATATCTGTTCCACTGGCATCAGGGCCAACATTAGGTGCCCCCTTCTGGAACTGCTCTGCTAGCTTCCTCAGGTTGTCCAAGTTGTCTGGACCTGAAAGACAAAAGCAGAAATTAGCAAAAATACTCTTATCAGAGAGAAGTAGCAAGTTATGATTAAGCAATCTTCTAGAGATGCTGTTGCCAATACATACCCAATTGGTTGATAATTCCGGGAAGAATGTCTTGCAATTCTGAAAAACAAAACAGCACAAACAGTAAGATATCCATATGGAGGTACGGATAAAAGAATTAAGATGTGGTTACAATACATCCACAAGAAATATCGGTGAAGGAGAGAAAGGCACATACTCTTGGTTTGTGGTGTACCACTGACAACCCAGGTGTTAGCGGCAATGGAGGCTTGAACTGAAAGAAAAGATAACTCAGCATGTTAAAATAAGCAACAGCAGATCAGAAAACAAGGCATCATATCTAATCTCAACTGGTTATATGACAACTGTAGGTTAAACAATTCGACCAACCTTTGGGACTTTGGAACTGAATAACCTGATCATCCTTGAAAATATTAACTTCTTCAATAGAAGGAATGGAGTTCACCCCTATTCTTTTCAAAGTACTCTGCAGCCTTTTGTCGTCTGTGGTGGTGGTTTTGTGGACGGCCTTCTTCTTTCTGCAATCTCAAAGCAAGACATGGTTAGAAAGAACGATACATGTGAGTCAATCAAACACCACATAGATGAAACTCCAAAATGCAACACACACTTCATAGACAAACAACTGAATCGCATTCAACAAGCCACAGCCCACATAGAGCACAAAATAGAACTCTCCTGAACTACAGCAACAGCATCCACCCAGTAGCTCATATGCCATTACCACTACTCTTCAAAGAGGTCCAAACAGATTAGGCATTTGCAATGTATCACAGGTGAACAATTGTCTTTCCTTAGTGAACATTTCACATAATCCGTACTGGCATTGTCTCAAAAGCTAAAACTAAGCCCAAATATCTGACACAATTGAGAAAGAAAAATGCAAGACACAAAACATGATTCAAGAGGGGGGAAATTCTGCTTCTTGGCCTCTCAGTTTCATATTCAATGTGAGACTACGAAGTTACAAAAAAAAAAAAAGTTGGACTTCAACCATTCTACTCCAAACACACATAGCAGGCATTGTTTTCTGGTATACTATGTTAAACAAGCAAGCAGTACTACTGCAACGCTCTCAACAGAGACTAAACACTAAACAAGATCCAAATAGCTCACAGACATTACTGGGAAAATGGAGAGACATCATTCATATACCTTCTCATGCTGCCCTTACCACCAGTGCGGACAGCACCGGCCATCTTCATGAGCTTCTCCACATTCATCTATAAAAGAAAGAGATATGCATTAATCTCCAGCTCAAAACTCATTTATCATCAATTCATAGAAATCATATTTTTGCATAGGCAAGAAGTATTTCGAAAGCTATCCAGATAAGCAAGTCAAACCACATAAATGTGTATCAACAAACAAAATAACCCAATTTTTGAAAAAATACAGACCAAACACAAAATCGTCTCAGCTCACACTCGAGTAAGTTCGACACCACACAGAAAAATCAATTCAAGCTTGCATCTTTACCAAAAGCCACACAACTACTGAAAACCATTATCTTAAAATGCCAATACTCACTTCCCAATAAAACCAACAAAAACCCCGGGCCGAGATAAACCTTGACGAATCAGAGCAACATAAACCACAAAACAAAAATCCATCCTCAATATCCACACCCCACTGAACAACCTCGGTACTAGCTCAGTCCACACAAACAAAATGTATTCATTTACCATACACATACAAAAGCAGCTCAACTTCACCCCAATGATGAGGTTGGGGGTTCGGTTCTTATCAGCGACTTTGTGCGCACATTTCTGACAAAAAATACCATACCATATACAGAAAATGCACCAAAAATATCCTCATAACAACACATAAATCCAATCACAACAACCAAAAGTCAACAAATATTCTTAAAGGTCAAACCTTTATCCACTAAACACAACTCACACACCACAAATAACGTGCAAACAACAATATAAAACCGACCCATATAACAAATCTTACACCAAATCCAAAACCAACAAAAACCCACCTCATAAACACAAAAAAAACATAAACCCCACCCTAAAACCCTAAAAAGACAACATCTTTACAA
The DNA here is from genome assembly GCA_901111285.1 of Corrigiola litoralis. Classification (NCBI taxonomy): domain Eukaryota; kingdom Viridiplantae; phylum Streptophyta; class Magnoliopsida; order Caryophyllales; family Caryophyllaceae; genus Corrigiola; species Corrigiola litoralis. The sequence goes on from CAAKMY010036282.1 coordinate 9,316, forward strand.
GATTTAACAAAACCCTAACCCTAGAAAAAAGAACAAAAATATACAAATCTAGAAATGAAAAGGTGGAGATTAATAAAAATGATACCTTGGAAATAAAGAGGAGAGAAAGAGAGGGGGAGAGTGGACGGCGGTGCCGCGAGGTGAGGAGAGTTAGGGTGGAATTGGATGGGGTGTAAAGAGTGAAGGGGTAGAGAGTGGGAGTGTATGTGAGGCTATATGTGTATGAGATAATGCTTCATTTTATATCCTCCTTTCTCATCCGACGGTCCACATTTTCCCCTATGCTGAGTACTTCCTACTACTCTATTATTGTTCTTGGGTTTTGCTTTTGGGTCAAGCCCACTCTTTTTGTGTGTGTGTGTATGTGTGTGTGGACTGTGGAGTGTATGTTTTCTTGACCCAATTTGTATATTTGGTGTCTAATGTGGTTTACTGGTTTGGAGTTTTGGTTGATTAATAGCTCAACACTAGAACTGCTAAACGGGTTGGGTCGGGTCGGGTCGGGTAGAATTTTGATAGATTTTTTTGTTGTCTGATATGTGCGCAAAAAATCACTTAAAAGAATCGAACCATCAAACTGATTAGGGGTGATACAGCTACTTGTCAGTTTGAGCTAGCTCTTTTCTTATAATTTTTATGAATGAACAACTTAAAATTGGAACTGTCGAACCAGTTGGGTCAGGTAGAATACTGGTCGTGTGTATACAGATATAGAATACAAATTTAGGTCTATCTTGATCTAGGTAGATACATATCGAGTGCATAGGGGTATAAAATGGGTTGGATCAGCTTGATATACAACAACTCCATGTCAAGCCAATATGTTTTAAAAGATGACATAAGAGCATTTTAGGTGCCCAAGCGAATATTTTGGGCTTAGGGGTGCAAAAAGGTCAAGACAACTAGCGGGTAATCTACGTATGTTTATTTATTGTCGAATGAGTATTCAAATAAACTAGATTACTAGAGCTTTGATCGAGTTTAACTTGTTATGTTTTAGTCTATCTTATAAACAAGCGAGTATTGAGCTTGTTCAAGAATAAAGAAATATTAAACATACAAGATCTCGAATAAACTAGTTTATAATTTCAATATGTGAAGTTTATGCTACCATAATTATGGAAAGACAATGGACTGTGTTATACATTTCGGTTGTAAGATATGATCTATAGGGCTTGTTCGGTAAAACTAGCATTTTAAGTATATTGTAGCATTTCAAGTAGATTGTAGCGTTTCAAGTAGATGAGAGTTGGTGATAGGTAGATGGTTGTTTAGCTATGAAAGTAGCTGAATTTTATATATGTGTTTGGTACAAGTAGTTGTAGGGGTAGCCAAATTACAAAAAGGATATTGAGACACTTTAATATGGTTGTTAATTAACAAATGAATATCTCCATGCATGCAATAATTTTACTTATTCTAATCATATATTTTTTTATGAAATAAGTAAGTAATGATAAAGAAAATAAAACAACCACATAACAACTAATTTTATCTGATTAGAAAATACATGTTCCTATGTTAAAAAACATATTTTTATTTGGACATCAATGAGATAAAACAACAACTTAAGAAGAGTTAACTATATAGAAATGAAACTTCAAATAAAAAAACTATATAGAAATGAGAGCACTTTCAAGTTAAGTATATAAAAAGAAATTATTTCATTCTTATAAATGAGAAGGGGGTTGATGATGGAGAATGATATCTGTTGGTATATATTTTTCTTGTTGATATATAACCTTTCGAAAATTTTAATGTTGATAACTCTTGAAGTAAGATCATATCAAATCAAGAATCGAAATATACACTAGTGAATCAATGATGAGATGACTGTAAGAGTGGTAGGGATATGAGATTAGTTACCGCGGTGTGAAGAGAATATAATGAAGGGATTGTTTTTTGGAGGACATCTACTTTGTTCATTGAAAAATATATTTGATAGCTTTGTCAAAAATCTCCTTTAAAAACTTCCGTCTAGCGAAGAATCTAAGTTGCCAAACACTTTATTTTTTTTATTTGGTAGCTTTTTGAGTGGGTCAAAAAGCCATTATCTACCGAGAAATTTCGCCAAACACAGACGTAAAAGGTAACATGAAAATATGAATGTTTATACTAATTTTACAAATATAAACGAGATGGAAAGACCCTTAATTCTATACTTTTGTTCATTTATTCAATTTATCAACGAGCTTTGACCAATCTACTCGCAAACGGTTAACAAAACACGCGTTCATTTACATCAATTAGACCCACTAGCACTTCTATCAAATGGTGAAGGATTGTTCCAATTTAATAAGGGTCCCCTCTCTTTGGCTCGAGACGATGAAAATGGAGCAATATTAAAACACAGCCACATAAGATAAAACTTTGCAACCCTTAAAATGTATTTCTAAGGGCCATAGGGTCATCTGATGGGTGTTTACACAGTGTGCATTCAAAGAATAGCGGCTGCGGGTTTCCCATATCATCTAAAAATGAAAAAAGACTGTACGAAAATGATACACAATGAGAACATCAATCATTGTACATTTGTACTAACATTAGCTATGATCAAAAGACCAATTTATATGCACGATTCAACTGTCACTTCAAATCCAGAAGTACACTTGAAAATGATTTTTTTTGATCCTAAAAGAGAGC
>CAAKMY010036287.1:5866-21736 GCA_901111285.1 Corrigiola litoralis
GAGTTAGGATCACATTTGTTACTTTTTGGTGTGGTGGCATATGAAGTGAAGTTTGAAGTGAAGTTCTGGTAGGTTCTACATCCAATGGTGGAAGGAGATCATTGTTGATGCTTAGAATGAGTGTTAAGGACTAGAAATGGTGTGATGATTTATAACACCCCAACCCCTTGCGGGCTGGTTAATGTCAACAAATGTGGCTTGTACTACTCCCAGCCAAGCACGCTTAACTGTGGAGTTTCTAAGTAATTGGGCTCCCTGAAAAGAAGATGCATCTTGTTGGTATGAGTAGTACTATCAATCCTTTTAAGCACTCATCAATTCTCAATCTCAAATGTGGGGTATCACATTTGTATTGTAATAGATTATTCACTTGTTTGATATGATTTCGGTGTAAATAAGTGGATATAAGTATGATGATGGCATTAGCCATTTACTCGAGGGTCCAAGTTACGAGACATTTTCATTATGCGGTTCGTTGGCCTCGAGAGTTGAGGATTAAGTCAAGACAAGAAACAAAGGGATCATGAGGTGTTCATTCGACTCGAGGGAAGGATTTGAGAAGCTAGGGAAGGATTGGGAGTCATTCGAGTCGAGCGAGATTCTGAGAATGTTTCGTTGGGTTTGTTCTTCGCTCGAGTCGTCGAGCGAAGCCTATTCGACTCGAGCGAAGGTTTTTAGGAGCGTTGGGCCGCTTTGTTTTGGGTCGACGTGTTTGTTTATGTTATTAGTTTATTTTCCTAATTTTCCTATGGTTATGTATATAAACCCTTAATAGCACGTTGAGGAGCATTCATTCATTATTAAGATATTGAAGAACTCATTATTATTATTGTAATCAGATTATGAGGAGCTAATCTCCCAAACTCTTGGTTGGTTTAAGATTTAAAACTCTCGTTTATTAACTGTAAGGCTTTAATTTCTCTATTTTATGTTTTGATTATTGTTTTAATCTCTGTGCTAAATTATTAGAATAATTTAATGACAAAACAAACATCAAAACAAAAAAAAAATGTGTGAAAAACATCAAGTTTATTAGATTGTAGACTAATTAACCAACATTAACGTTAAATTAATCAATGCACTATGAAATTGAAATAAATTTTTGAAATAAATAACTTAATGATAAAAATTATATTTTTCCCTAATTTCTTACCAAACATGCACCAATATAAAAATAAAATTATTTGTTTTAACTTCAATAAAAAAATCATCACAATATCTACAAAAAAGAATATCATAAATATGATACGAACAGATTCTAATTAAAGTGATAGTTCAAAAATTACAATCTTGTTAGCAAAAAGATCTCTAATTTTGTTATTTGCTAACTTTTTTTTAACAAATGAAGCCAATTATACGACTAATGTAGATATATGAGAGCTCACGTATAACAAAAGATTAATCGCAGAGACAACATCAACATACCATGCACAATAAAAATGAAAACATTAATATCCAAAATTCAATTACTACCATTCATTCCTCGGTTTAAAACACCCATGTCAACTTAGTTCTCAAAACACACTATGTCCAACAATTATTACATAGGCATTGTCTTACTACATGGCCAACAAGACACAATTACGCAAATTTATGCTCATGACCAGGGCCACCATCACCTTTAGGGATCACAACCACACAGCCAGACTCTCCACGGATTACCATATCAGTGTGCCTTGCCTGCAAATAACAGTGATTCAACCATTAACTAAACATGTCTAACCAATTAATGTTACAAAAGCCTTTTTTTAGAAAATAAATTACATGTTACCGTTTATCTACAATTTGTTTATTGCTAACATGGTTGTAACAATTTTGTAATTAAGTTTACTAGTTACGATTTACATGGCTTTCCTAAGCTATTTGTTGACTGGATTATGACATGCCTCAGAGGTGCTACATTCTCTTTAAGTATCAATGGAAGAAGTGTGGGTTACTTTAATGGGAAGCAAGGTCTTAGGCAGGGAGATCCTATTTCACCTCATCTCTTTGTTCTTAGTATTAAAGTACTATCAAGGTGCCTTAGAAGGGTCAGCAACTCAAAGCTTTTCTCTCATCATCCTAGATGTTGCAGAGTGAAGCTTAATCACTTGGTGTTTGCAGATGATCTGCTTATCTTCACTAGGGGTGATGTGCCTTCAATTCAAGCTATCTCTACATGTTTTAATGAATTTGCTTCTTATTCAGGACTCCATGCCAACCCTTAGAAGACATGTGTGTACTTTGGTGGAGTGGTTGGGTCTGTTAAAGAGTCTTTGTTGGCTACCTTTGGTTTTGTGAAAGGATATTTTCCTTTTAGGTATCTTGGTCTTCCACAAAATTCTTCTAGACTAACTACTGGAATGTATCAGATGTTGCTTGATAAAATTAAGTGTAGGATTAGGGTAAATCAATTCTTATCCTATGCACGGAAATGTCAGCTTATCAACTAAACTCTATTTGGCATAAAAAACATTATGGTGTGCATGGCTGCTCTTACTTGTTAATATTGTCAAGAAGCTCCATAAAATGTGTAAAGATTTTCTTTGGGGGAACAAAGATTCTCATAGGAGAATAGCTTACAAAAGTTGGGCTAGCATTTGTACTCCAAGGAAAGAGGGAGGCTTGGGGATAAAGGAAGTATTAAGCTAGAATAATGCTTTATTTCTTAAGTGGATTTCTAAGCTGCATTGTCAGAGTAGTGACATTTGGTGCATGTGGATTCTTAGCTATCATTGTAAGAGCAACTCAGTTTGGGAGGCAGTTCAGAAGGGGGATGTCTCTCAATCATGGAGAGGTATATTGTCAATTAAGAATGAGTTTGTTGCTTCTGCAGGTGTTCGAATTCCTGCAATGCAACTCTTACAAGGGTGGTGTAAATCAGGGGTGCGGTAGATTCAGTTTGCCTTTGATTTTTTAAGAACTTGTGCTAGAGCTTTCACTTGTGCTAGAACTATCTAGGATAGTGCAATGTTGCCAAAACACTCTTTGTTAGCTGCTAGAACTATTGACAATTTAGGTAAAAGAGGTTTGGTGATAGTTAACATGTGTGTCCTGTGTGAACAGGGACATGAGTCTGCTAGTCACCTATTCTTCTTCAGCAGGTTCTCTAAGCATGTTTGGCAGTTCATTCTTAGCTGGATTGGTTGCCATAGGAAAACTCTGAACTTAATGGTTGAAGTTAGGTGGTTTGACAAGAACACCAGAGGTAGAAGTTGGCAAAAGAAGCTACTTAGATGTGCTTTTAATGCAACTATGTATGAGTTGTGGATTGAGAGGAACTATAGAGTTTTTAGTGAAGTGAAGCACCAGATAGAGTATGTTTGTAGGAGAATTGAATTTATAGTGAGTGTGCATATTTTCTTTTGTACTAGACTTTGTGAGGAAAATTGTATTATTGATGCTCTTGTCGGGTAGTTTGGGTTCAACTCTTTGAGTTGCTTAGGTTGTTGATTCACCTCTTTTTGAAGTTGGAATAAAATGCTACTGCAAAAAAAATTAAGATTTTATACATCAAAAGGTTGCTTCTAGCTACTATATAATGGTTTCACTACCTTTGTCATTCCAAGGGGTTTATTTTCAGCATAACAACAATTGGGGTTTGAAAATCTCATTTGATTGAAAATGTTATGACAAAAGAAATTTTCAAATGACTGACTATTGTGCATAAGAAAAACATTCATAAGAAGTGAATGATCTTTCATGTATAATCTGCAAGAAATAAATTTATCTGAAATTTAGCAAATACTAACAAAATTTGATTCAACATATTACAACTTACATTTATATACCATACAATGTTTTCCTGAGTAATGTCCAATAGAGGGAGATTAATATGTAATCTTAACACCGCATTATTCTTTGGAGAAAACAACGAAATATTTAAAATACATTACATTATTAGGAGCGATATATAATAGGATGATGGACCACACAAATTTTGGGTATATATTTTGTTTCATGGTAGAGGAATGAGGAGAGGATTGAGAAACAGTAGATTTTGAGATAATTTTAGTTTCATGGTAGATGGATGATGGCCTTAGTCGGATTAACAATTTTTTAGCGATTCTCTGGGCCATTTGGCTACATCGTAATGATGTGGTTTTTAACAGCATTGATGTAAATCCCGTAGGGGTCTTAGCTATTGCTAGAAACCTATGGTGTGATTCGGAGGTTGGCAGGAATAAGCCAACGATTCATGAGAGGAATATTGGTGAAACTGAAAAAGGGCCTCCAGGATTTGATATAGCGCGGATTGGCTCTTGTGAGAATGGTTATCCTAAGAGTATGGTGGTGGAGGTGGATGGCTCGTGGATAAATAAAAGGAGTTTGGCCTTTGCGGCTTGGGTCGCATGGGAGAATCATCGTTTTAACAAGAAGAATCTGGAGTATTATCGCTTTATGCTAGTTCTCCGTTATTCACAGAGGCTACTGCAATTAAAGAAGCGCTAGGATGGGTGAAAAATAAAGGAATCCCTTAGATCAAGATATTTACGGATTGTGCGAATGCGGTTAACATCATCCGTGGGAAACAAGTACCTCCAATTGATTGCAGGTGGGTTTTCAAAGCTATCGAGGAGCTGGGGTCTTGGTTCAAGGACTGCTGGATTGTCAAGGTTGGACGTGATCAAGTTGCCCAGGCTCATATGCTAGCTTTAGAGGAGAGAAGACCTGGTCTTCCACCCAATAAGGGTGCTGGATAGTTGTTAGTTGTTTTATGATGATCGTTGTTAAAAAAAAAAAGAGAGGAATGACAAAAAGAGCAAGGTTATTTGTTATGGATTATGGATGGATGGAAGAGAGAGAGAGAGGGAGAGGCACTATATATGGATGGATGGATAGGAGGGAGGAGGGAGGAGAGAGGGTGGAAATGGATGATATGCATCATAGTGGGATACCCATAGACATGGGAGGGAAGGGCGTAACGGAGGTATGAGGTAAGGGAAAAAGTGGAACGAGATGGGGTATGCATTAGTTGATGTCAGCTTTCATCCACTTAAATGGTTTGTCCTTCAAATTTTATAAACAATTGAAACGACGTAATATCACAGCGTGATTGGCTTATTTCACCAATCACTGTGATCAAGGTGAATGCCCTGGGTGCCAGGGGGTGAGTTGGAGTTCACTTCAAATCAAGGGTCGGGGTGTAAAAAGACATGAATGTTTTGATAAAAATATAATAAGGATATTGTCTAAGTATTTTTATTCAACTAATATTGGGAGAGACCGTCTACTTTTAATATAAAGTAGACCAAACCATGCTGGCCCAATAAAGACATATAAATTTACAACTAATTTGAGCTTGTAGGGTGTATAAGAAAATTTACCTAATAAAAAGTTGGTCTGTTTTTATAATAAAGTAGACGGTCTTTTCTAATAATGTGTGATTTTTATTTGTGCTGCGTTTAATCAAAATCATGATGCGCTTAATATAACCCAAATGAAGAAAAAATAGAAATTACAAAAATGAAAAAAAATAAAACCAACCTTGGGCCGTGATTCATCACATCATCAAATCTCTCCTAACTCAAGTTCCTCGCATATTTGTGTCGACGTACATTAAAAACAAAACAAAACAAAACAAAACAAAAACAATCAAACTCTCGTACTTGTGTTATGTTATGTTTTTACTTAACAATAACTTTGTCCCCCCAATTTAATGTACCACTACTTCCCAGTTCCCACCATCTTAACTCTTTAACTCTAACTAAAACCTTAACCTTAATAACCACTTTCGTACTTCCACCTTGTATTGTTTTAATTTTACCCTAAGGTACCAACAACCAATCACCGTGCCTAATAATAATAATTTCATTAATTATTTTTTTTAATATCATTGTTTGCAGGATTTTTATTTACTTAATTAATTTATTGTGTTTTTGGTATAGGGAATAAAAAAGGAAGAGGATGTTTTTCTCCGGCGATCCGTCGACGCGAAAGCGGGTTGATTTGGGGGGTCGGAGCTCCAAGGAGAGGGACCGGCAGAAGCTGTTGGAGCAGACTAGGTTGGAGCGTAATCGCCGCCTTTTTCACCGCCAACAGAACTCTGCTGCTCTCACAATTCAGGTCCTTTTTTGTTATGATTCCCCTTTTTTTAATTTGTATTATATATTTACAGCATGTTTTGTTATTTAATGGAGGACTTAATGTTAGACGTGATCACGAATTGGGTTTAAGTGGTTGCTTTTTGTTGGCACTGTGATAAACGTGACCAATTTGAGCCGAACAGTGATAACTTTCTGAGACCGTCTAAATTTAACTCAAATTTATTTAAAGTGGACTTAATATTGACGTGATCATGAATTGGGTTAAAGTGGTCGCTTTTTTGTTGCTCTATAGTAAAAGTGACCAATTCAAGCCAAGCAATGACCACTTGGAATTAGACGGTATCATACAAGACATTCTGGTTTTAGATTGTTTGGTGGCAATTAGTAAATTGACGATTGAAATTAGACGTGATCACAAGTTGGGTTAAAGTGGCCTTTTTTTGTTAGCACTATAGTAGAAGTGGGCATTGACCAGTTTGAGCAAGACGGTGTTTGCTTAGAATTAGACGGTCTCATACAAGACTTTCTGGTTTTAGATTGTTTGGTGGTAAGTAGTAGATTAAATTTAGACGTGATCACAAATTGGGTTAAAAGGGTCACTTTTTGTTACCACTATGATAAATGTGACCAATTTAAGCCAAATAGTAATCACTTTAAGACCGTCTATTTTAACAAATTAGACGGTCTTATACAATGCTTTCTGGTATATAGATTTGGTGGTAGATAGTAGTAGTTAGTAAATTGATGGATGAATTGGATTTCACTAGATACTTTGCTTGATTGTCGCGAAAAAGTGTGCTCTAAAGGTGATTAGGATAGCCAATATTTTGTAATAGGGATTAAAGTGAGGTTGCTTTGGAGCAAAGTAAGCATTACTGGCTTTACAGATTGTGGGACACGCTGAATTGATGGTTTAGAGCGACTCTGTGAGCAGAAAACTATAAGAAGAGAATGAAAAGAAGATTAAAACGAGGAGGAAGCTTGTGCCGGTATATATTTGGGGTTCAGAGCGGATGCAACTAATAGCGAGGGTTAGCATACGCTACCCTAAACTTATAAAATTTGGTAGAAAGAGGTAGAAAAATAGGAGAAATTTAGCAGAAAATGGTGGAAAAGATAGAAAATATAGTAAATATAATGGAATCGCTGCTTATTCTTGGATCCGAACCTGGTTGCGGCTGAAGCTACAATATATATCGCGGCTTTTAGCGAGTTTGGGAACTCCAAATAGGATTTATGACTATGAAGTTGATGTCTTAGTGTTCATATTTAAACTTATCGTTAGTTTTGATAGAGTGCTTTGTCTTCGCAATTGTTAGGGTGTTTGGAGAAATGCTTAGAATGGCCACTTCTTTCACCTGCCATTTGTTTCTCTAAGTGACTGCAATAGGCATTTTTTTTTTTTCGTTAAGGAGAAGTTTTGTAATGACTGGTTTTGAACTTAGGGATTGAAATGAACTTGTTTTGGAGAAACAAAAGCACTTTTATTGCTTTGCTTGGCGTAATGGATGTATTTGGGCAACTCTCTGAGTAAAAATCATGATAAAAGAAAGGATTTAGCCTGTATGTAGCGAGAGTTGATGGTTCAGTCATCTGTGGCTGCTTTGAGCAAGTTTTGAGGCTCGAACTAGGATGGAACTTAGGATATTTGAACGAGAAAGTTGGGTATCGATGCTTAAAATAGGAGTGAAAAATTCATGCAACTGTTGTTTATGAAGGATGGTTTTGCTTAGTGAGGATGCCATAGGCAACTTTGGTGGATAATCTTTTTGTCGAGTTTTTCTTAGGCACCTAATTAGCCTCGGGTCACTAATTATCGCAGAAATGCTTCAGAGCGTGGAGGGCTGTGCAAGCTGAACATCAGAAGGCACGAGAACAGTTTTTCAGCATATATGGGAGCCGCTGCCAGAATGTTGATAGGTAAATGAGCTTGTTAGCTTTAGTGTCGCTGTACTTTTCATATTATACATTTGAACGCACTCAGCTTTGTATTTTTCTTCTTTTGATTTTACTCAATGCTGTCCTATGTCTTGTTTATTGTGCTACTTCAGACATTGTTTTGGTCCAACATCCAACTTTCTCCGTGAGCTACTTTTTTTCTTCAATCCCAAAAATGAAGATGACTTAAATGCTCTTGCAGAGACTTGTCGACTACTTCTGCAGTTTTCTCAAGATACAGGTGACTACTTTTGCCAACCCTCGGCCTTTAATGTTCAGTTCCATTGTGTTATCTTGTTTTTTGTTTCTTTTCGATGGCTTGTTGGTTAATGGGTCATAGATAATGTTTATGGAGTGTCCATTAGTACTTCAATATCTGCTAAAATATTTTCACGAAAGTGGCTGGCTGGTCATCAGGTCATATCTTCTGTCTCTGAAGCAAGATCTGCTGATGAGCCTCTGCACCTTTAAACTGTCTGGAGCAATTACTCTGTTGAATATTTAGTCGCTGAAATGCGTTTGTCAAGTTAGATCTGTGATTGAAGGCTTAAATGAGTTTTGTTTGCTTTTGTCTTTTAAGCTATCCTGAAGGTTGTGGCCTACTGGTGAAACCTCTTCTATGGCATTGAGTTAGGATAAATTTTTCAGGGAATGGTGAAATGCGACTTTTGGGTCCAAATGAGTTCTGTATGATTTATCAGGCCATGAGAACAAACCGTAGGGTTGATAAAGAACCTCCCTATAATCTTATGAGGTTGTCTTCTGATGCTGTTGATGTAGATGTTTATACAAATAAATTAAAAGGCGTTCAAGTGCGCCACTTGCCGTCTTCTAATACTATGTACCAATCAATGCTTATATAGTTATATGTACAATGGGACCCATATATTTAGTAGAAAAGAATAAGAAAACAGGGGAATTGATAAAAATAATTATCACACTAGTCCCACATGTTGGGAAGATATTCATAACAATTACTACTAAATACCTATCTAAGAGTGTAAGACCCACTAAAAATCACAGCATGAGAAAATAAAAAGGAAAACAAATTGAGTGTAGTTTACACCTTCAACTCATTATTGATAAAATATCAAAGGAATTTAAGAGATTAAGCTTTATCTCATGAATAATTTTGTGCACAATGACATTTTAATTAATATGCATCCTTTTTTAGGAAATTTGCAATTTACAATAATATCTCTTGTAGTGTTTATGAAATTGCAAGATTAAATGATAGCATCTTATAAGTTTTTTCGTTAAGAGTCAAAAAGGGGGAGGGAGCATATTAGTAAGCCAGATCAATACCCGACAAAGTTTAGAAACTTAAGGGTAGTCATACACACACTACACTTACCCAATCCCCCTGGGACGGACACTCGTAGCGGCTACATGAGTCACAGAATTTCCGTACCTTATAAGTTAACTTTCAAAACTTATGTATGCATCAAGTCATACAATCTTTTTATTGAATTGATAACAATTGTGTCAATAAATTATTCAATGTCAGTATACTCTATAACAATTCGGTGCATCGCACTGTCCAAAAACTAGTTCTCATATTCCTAAAAGGTGTAAATTTAGGTTACCTCGCCAATGCGTTAACGCTAGAGACCATCACTAACAGATCTGGCCGTTTTAGGCTTTCTCACTCCCATCAATGTCAGACCACTATGTCAGCAGAATTTCCGGCAGCCCATGGTTGTCAATTCGCTGCTGTCAACGATTGTTGCGATTGTCAACAGGTTGAGTTTCAGATGGTACTTTAGGTTGACCCTACTGAGCCCCGTTGGTTTCTGCCCTCCGACTGCGCATATAGATAAATCATAAATGTTTTCTCTTTAATTTGCCAGCTGAAATCACAATGGGGGGGGGGGGGAGCCTCACTATAGAGTGGGGAAATTTAGGAACAATGTTTAGAAGGCTGTCTGAGAAGTTGTCTATCAGGATTGTCAACAGCTCAATTCTCAGCACCTCCCGAAACAGTACTGAGCCTTTTTGTGGGAGGAGAGACGGGTTGGCTCTCTGGCAATAAACACAATCACAAAAGCCCTACTTCTAAATCGTGAAATTGCACGTAAGGACCATCATTGTTGGCCAAGTGACTACCAGCCAGTTGACCGTCTTTTCAGTCACACAAGGCATGTCCAGGGCTCCATATTTGAACTGCCTCATTCCGGTTTATTCTTGAGTAGTTGTGGGAAGAGGTAAGAGTTATCGATGATTATTCATGTCTTGCATAATGCATGACTATCCCCCTTTCCATTGTTTAAGTGGAATGCCATTTATGTTTGAGAAGTACATGAGCAAGTTGAATTAGACAGCTTATAGGGGACCAAAGGCTGAAGGGTTTTTGGCACCAAGTAGAGTGAGGTTAAGTTGTTTGCTTTATGCGAGGCTAATAATCTCACATCTTGTATAGTTTTTGCTTTTAGAGTAGAGTCGTGGATCCAATATTTAGCAGCAGAACATTGTATTGAAACCTTGAAGGGGGAAACCGGGAAAGACTTTATAACAATAAATGAAGAAGATATTTTGGCTTGTTGCTATGACTCATCCACCCTTTTAAATGCTCCTTTTTCTCATTTATTGGCGAGGACAAGGTCTGGTGGTAGATTTTTCAGTACATTATCGGGTCATGGTTAGTTTATCAGGTAAATGGATAATCTTCGGGATTAGTGGGCTCTCTCCATCTCCATCTTCATCCTTCTGTTATCTTTGCTTTCTTTTTTTAAATGGGTACAATAGATTATCTGAGTTGCTTACTTTATCGATGTTAATCTAAATTATTGAGCCTTTCTTTTTCCCTTGCTACCAATGTCCTTAGCTGTGATGCTGATGTATGTGAACATTTTGCAGGGGATGTCATCACCATCTTTGGAGGCACGAATTATCCCTTAAACCGTAGCCTGGTGACTTATAGGGTGAAGCAACTGATTTATGCATGCATCCGTTCTATTCATGCAAATAGGTAGGCTTCCAAAAATGTCTTTTACGTGGTTTACTAGGGCAAAGCTTATATGTTTTTCTATGAAATTGCACTTTTGCAGATGGACGTGTTAATTTAGCATATTATACGAAAAAAATATTTATTTTTTAGAGAAGTATGTAGGAGATGGACAAGTTCTTTTAACCAACAGAAGTAACAACATATACTGATTTATTTGAATCTATTTCTTAGTTCTAAGGGGTATTCTGGGAAGGTTAGATGTAAACAACCTAATCCTTACTAATTTAGGCTGGAATGGAGGCTGCGAATAAACATTTACAGGAAGGGAAAGGCAGCCCAAGTGTCTTCTCTCCCTTTCCCCTTCAAGTCCATTTGCTACTATGTTATTCTATTCTTCTCCATTACATTATGATATACTTTTTTTCTACCAAAGCCCATGCAGTGCCTTAAGTTAGCAATTATGCAATGCAAGAATATAGTGAGCTAATTATGCACTATATCATTGTCACTTCTTCTGGACTCCTCAATGATTTGGATCGCATGCTTTTGTTTGCTTGTAGAAGTTCTAGGAAATATGGCGTTGGAGCCTGTTGATGATGATGTAATGACTTGGTTTCGTGGAAGCTGATCCTTTTATGAGTTAAAAGTTATTGGTTTTTTTCAAGACAATTATTTCAACCAGTGCCCTAACAGCCCTTGCAAAAACCTCACTGGGACCTTACATTTCTAAATAAACTAGGACATAGGAAACAAGAGGGAAAGGGAGATTGTTGTAGCTACTATGGGAAGAATGACAGGTTAGCAAATAGCAATCCAAAAGAATCCCACAGGAAATCCTCAGATCTGAGAAAGAATAGGTACTTGATGTCCCTAACTAGTCAGTATGATTCCCCTGCCTCTCAAACTTGCGTGTTCTGTCCTAAATGAAATAATATAAATATTTTAGGCCTGTGGAGCAGCAGGTTTCATATGTGTTAAATTATCTTAACTGCAAAGTATAAGAAAAAGCACGCACCTTGTAGCGGTGCTTTTCTCGTCAATCCCATGCATAACCCAGATCTAAGAAGTGGATTTTTCTATGGTTAAGGACTGTAGAAAAGACTTGCACAACAGCAAGCATCTTTACTAATGATACCTGAGGTTGACGTGTCATCCTCACCCTTTTTATTATTCCTAGTGTTGTTGGTATAAGAGGAACCTCCCCCCCCCCCTTCTCTCCCCAATATACCATTATTGTTAATCTAGTCTACCTATGAATGTTATGGGATCTATGTTGAGGTTGTGTTGGTCTCTTTTGTGTCACCTTGAATGTATCTCACATGACATATAAGCAGTTTACTCAACTTATTAAATATTATGTTGAGGAGGGGGACCTATTCTCTTTTATTTTAAAACTTTTTAATTATATTTTTGCAAATTTTTCAAAGTATTTAAAATTTGTTCTTCCTTTTACGGAGTTGTTTTTAAAACTCTTGACGGTTCCTAATGATAATTCATGTTAGCGACCCCAAATTAATTTGGGATTAAGCTCTGATGTTGTTGTTGCTGCTGTTGATTCACTTGTCGGTTGTCTGCCTAATTATTGTATCCTGTTTCCTCTCCTACATGCAGAAACCAGGTCAAGAAACAACTGTTTTGGTCACAGTCCAATTCACACATCTCGGGTTTTTTGTTGGAATCTGTAGTGAAGTTGATTGACCCCGGACTTCCATGGGCTTGTGACATAGTTTGCTATCTTGTGGAAAAAAATAGCTTTACCTTGTTGAGAGAGGTAACTCTTGCTGCCGAGGTATGTGCTCTCATTACACTATCACTGGTTGTTACATTGTGCCCTTCTATTCTGCATGTTGTATCTTGCTTGTCAGGTTTGGAGTGTTAGTAATTGTTTTGTTAACTAGGGTGTATGTTGTATCTGAATGATTTAATTCTAAACTAAGCTGATCTGGTAATGCCAACATTTGAACATATTTGATCTACATTTTACATAATAGCTCCACATCCCTTGTGAAATATTCAAATTCTGTCATGCAATCAGAAAGTAGTAGGAGCTCTGTTAGTTCTTGATAACACTGTTTTAAGGCAAGATATGGCCCTTTCTTTAATTTTTAATTGAACCACCCTCATTTTATCTCATGTGTACATACCCTTTGATAACCTTTTTGGTTCAAACGCCATAGCATTAAAATTTTTTTTCTAACAATAGAAACATTAGCAACTATTCATGGTTTTAAGTTTGTAACAAGATGGAGTTTTGAGGATCAAATATGTTTTTTGAGGTGGTTAAGGTCAATGGGAAGAGCTGGTCTCTGCTTATTCATCTCTTTGCTTGTTAAGGGCAAGGCTGGGTACAGTGTACAACTTGTCCTCCTGACTGGCTTGGGCATGTCCTCATTTTTTCTTAGTGTTGTAGTTGTTGCATTGTTCTAGTAGAGTATGCTCAGACATATCCTAGACAAGATTTCTGGTTCATTTTCAACCTTTTCTTTCAGTTTTACACTTACGCATGGTCTTTACACCTTGTTTTTGCTTATTATAAGAATTGTTCAGAACAAATAAGAAATGTTTAGTATGTCCCGAAAAACGTTCTAGAAAAATGAGCAATGTTCCGGAAAATAATGCAAAATAACATATTTGAGCTTGTGATGAGACAAATTTATAAAAGTAGGGAAAATTTTGGATCTTAGAAAAGTTCAGAAAAATAAGCGAAGTTCCGAAAGTTCCGAATAGATAAGAATAGGTAAGAAGAAATAAACAAAAAGAAGGTGTAAAAGACGGGTCACGTGTTCCCGAATTACTGATTTATAAACACTACCTGACTCTTCCTCATATACATTTCTTGTTAAGATGTCTTGTTCTATTTGTTTGGGACATGCTCAGCTTGTAGGGGGAGGGGATGAGACGTCTTGTTCTTTGTGATGTCTTGAGGTTTCTTTTTAAAGTTTTGTCGCTAGATGTCTGTTTGAGAGAACTAATGACATGTGTTATGCTATGAAGGAAAGTTTGAAGACTCATAATATGATTGAAGTATCTTCCCTGGAGCATATGCTCACCCTGGTTATACCGCATATTGGCAAGAAGCCATGTGTATGCCACAATGGTGATCAATGGTGGAGTTTTTCATCCCAAATTTTGACAATCCCATTCCTGTGGCAGATATTTCCGCGCCTAAAAGAGGTAGTTTTTGAATGTCTCTTTAAGGCCTTAAGTTATTACAAACACAATTACTACGTATGACATTCCTTTGGGTTGCTATAATTAAGCTGCAAGCTTTCCCATTCTTCTGGACTGCTATCTTAATTTGTGATAAAAAACTACTTGTGTGAACTTCTATCCTTTTACCATTCCTCTCTTTGTTTTGTGCAAAACTCTATTGAAGTGTGGGAATGAATGCTACTGTGGACAACAATGTGTCTTCAAAATGAAACAAATAACTTCCAAATCTTCCAGCTCCTCGAATATTAGGAAGTACATCCTATTCCAACTAGGATCACATGATTGCCGATGAATTTTTTCATTTATTTCTTGAACGTCAAGCCTTGTTCTTTTGTTTATATGTGAACTTTTCTGCCATCCTTGCTGCAATAACGAGGATGGTAGTATATTCTTCCATTTGTACGCTATTTTTTAAACTGTAGCTGTTTTTTTTGTCACATTCCAGATCTTTGCTAGACAAGAATTGTGTCAGCATTATGTGCACCAGATGACATTGTATATGCGGAGTAACAGCAACATTCTACCCAAGGATATATCGGTTGATTATCCAAGTTATGCTTGTCTTCTTGGAAACATATTAGAAGCTGCTGCTGGTGCGTTATCTGAAGCTGACAGCTCTTTTGAGATGGTAATTTTTGGAACATTGTTGTTAGTCTCTTTTCTTGTTCGCATCTCCCTCTACTCGCTACGAAGGAGTGGTATGTCATATTTGTATGTCTTATGTAAACTCATTCTCCGTCGGAATAGCATCTCTTGGTATTTCTAGGATGTAGGTAGTTTTGTTGTGCTTATTTTCAGTACAAACAATCAATTTTTTCCCTTATATTTTACCAAACTTGGTGCTCTTTACATGGATCACCTTTATATTATTTTTGTTCTTGTCTTAGAGTGGCACTTGTTTGGTATTTGTTATATTTATTTTGTAAAAAAGGTCTTTGATATGATGGACATATAGTCAGTCGATTAAAATTATAATTAAATTTGAGGCCATTGCCTTCAAAAAAATTTGATACTAAGTATCGTCCTTTGTTTTCAGTTCTTCTCCATTATTTTTTTGACGCTAGCTTATCTTCTTTTTGTCCTATCTCCCAGCTTTGTTTTCTTTTTATTTTTTTTCTTGTGGATAAAGTTGTACTTATCCTGTCTGAAGTTGGTAAACAAATTGGGACAGAGGGAGTATGTAACAGTCCCTGTATGAATAGTTTTTTCTTTTACCCCTTTTTCTACGTGGGTTAAGTTCCCTTAAGGAGGCAAAATGGACTTGGGTGTTTAATATTGCCAATTCTAATGGAGCCAAAAGATTCTCTATTATTTGGCTTTGGTGCATGTGAGTAAACAAATATTACTAATTAAATTGTCCACACTTTATTTATTGTGAAGTCATTCCTCCATTTCTTTCAATTATTTACGTTTGCTTTTTCACATTTGTCGAGGTCAGACTTTTAACCATAAAATAAGATATATAATAGAATAAATCTAGAATGCTCATATCTTATACAACAACACTTTTATATTATTATATTTTTAATTTTTTTCTGAATTATATATCATGAGTTTTGATGGTCAAAGTATGACCTCAAATAGAATCAAAAGTCAAACGTAAAGAATTGAAAGAAATGGAGGAAGTAGCAAATAATCGCTGCATTTCTTAATAAAGTTATGAGAGAAACAATATATTTTTGAATCACAGGGTCAAAGTTTCTTACACTGCCTAGTCAGGAGCTATGTTACTCAGACACCTTAGTT
>CAAKMY010036289.1:0-13634 GCA_901111285.1 Corrigiola litoralis
TAATATTGGTTCTCAATATTCCTAGGTTTTTCTCTCTTAATGAAACTAGGGTGTGTTAGGGAGTTTATATATTAAGCCCGTAACACCAAAGCCCTAAGCAAAGCGTAATTAGGAATACTTTACAAAATGGATGAGAAAAGTACGAGACATATCTCGCTATTCGACTCGAGCGATCGACGCTCGTACAACTTGGAAGCCAGAACTCGCTCGACTCGAATGACTCGAATGAGATTCATTCGACTCGAGCGAGAGTCCCGTAGAGGCTCCTTGAGTCCGTGCCTTGTTTTGCGCGAGTCGCCACTCGAACCACTTATGGTTCGACTCGAACGAGGCTTCTTCGTCTTCTTATCTCAACATCACCAACTCATCTTCACTTGTAACTCGATCACGACTTCTCAAGTCACTATCTCAAGAGAAGCGGATTCTCTTCCAGATAATTGGCATTAATAATTTTTAGGTAAAATTCATTTGGTGTACTGGAACTTAGCACTTTTTTCAGCTTATATCCAATTGCTAAATCAAATTTTGATGCCCTTTACTTTTTTACAGTGATCTTCTAAACGGTGAACAAACATGAATAAAATTGCACTGTATTTGCATTGAAAAAGCTTTAAAATATGACGAAGGTAAATATTTGTCACATCAAGCTGCATAGTATTGTACTAAAGGAACCTTTAAAATATTTATCTCAGTGTATTTGCTTTAAAAAACCTTTAGTGTCATCAAGTAACTCGATGTTCGTATGTTCATGAATAATTTGATTATATAATTAAGATCTACGTATATCTTTTTTGCTCCTTGCTTTATGTATCAACAAAAGCATTTAATACCTAAAATTAGTTGCAAAAGGATTATTATTATCTCTCTCTTTTTCTTTCTTCTTATTCAACTAATTTTTGTTTAAAAGAAGAGATTCCTTTTACTTAGAAAGTGATACTTTTATTTCGTCACATGATAAATGGCATGTGTGATTGACGTCACCTTACTCCAAAAGTTAGACACAGGTCTCAAAACACGTTCCTTAAAGTAAAAATATGTCGATTTTGTTTGCTTATACGTTTATCCTTTGTTATGGTTTAATGTGACACTCAAAAAATAGAGTGTCCTACATAGGGAATTAGAAATATTACGAGAAGCTTATAATAAACTCCACTCATCATCAACAAGCCTTTCTATTTTGAGCTTAAGGGAGGATTATGTGGGCCCATGTGGAGACTTCATTCTACTCGATGGTGGTGGAGTGGACTGTTAATTAAATTGTGAGGAGAATCTCCTAATGACATATACGCAAATAAAATTCACAAATATGATGTATGCAAGAAATTAGATACATGATCTAATAATTTTGCATCAGAGCAGCTTTATATATTATTTTTGCATTTAATGTTATAAGCCATGATTAACTTAGGCAATCAATGATTTATAATTCCATCATCTACGAAGTGTAGTTAATGGATAAGGTATCAAGCTTGGCTAGTTGGCCAAACAAAATTTTTCTTTGTTTTACCCCTTCTTCCATACAACGTAGTCAATAAATTCAAGGAGATGATGGAAATATGACAAACGTATCATCAGCAAAAGTGATCCAAAATACACAAGTAAGAAAAAAAGAGGTAACATAAATCCTACTCATTCTTTGTCACGCATCAGATTTTATAATGAAAATTGGTTAATCCTCATATACACATGTCCACAAAACAACATTGTCATAAGTAGGACATATTAGTATGTATGTATGGATTGATAGAAACTTGGCTTTTTGTTAATCCATAGTATTTCACAATAAAAAGATATGTTAAATTACGTGGCAAATGCATTGCATACGATAATCAAACTGAATGTATTGTCAAATTTCTTCCTCACACAAAACTCAAATCCAATTAATAAAGAAAACAACACTCAGGTAAGAATTACTTCCAATACAAGCATTACTAACTCTAAATATAACATAAACTCACTGAAACCAAGTAAATCACCCACCTAAACATTATTTCAACTCATAATAATAATACAGTACTCCATGATAAGCTCCCTACCTAAATATCTCCCTTATACAAACATTCTACTTCGCCAAGCACACAAGTATCAATACAAATACCTGAATACAACTATAATCAAATTAAGTAAATGTCAAGGTAAAAGTCTTATCACTTATAGTGCAATTCATCAGCTTCTTTTTTTTCCTTTACTACTTTATACTCAACGACAGATCCAAGATTGAGAATTTGGGGTACAATTCTACAACCTTTTTACAATCTCTTAACTTTTTTTTTCACCCTTTTCTTTTCCATTTCACCTCATTTTAAATCTTAAACAAATGCAATTACTATGTATTTTTACCTCATCTTATTACCCCTTAACCCTTTTTATACCTCGTGCTTAGTACTATAGTAGTAACAAATACAAATACCTTAATACTACTAAAATCAGATCAAGTAAACCCCAAAGTAAACATCATTTATCAATTACTGATTCACAACACCCTTCATCACATGCTCCCCCTATATGCTATGCTACTGCTTTATTCTCACTAACGGATATTGGGTTGAAGATTAGGGGTGCAATTCAACTACATTTTTAACTATTTTTTTCCTTTTCTAATTCTCAACTACTTTTCCACTTTATAATTATTAGATTTTTTTTACTGTTATTACTTTATCCATCGGCCTACTCATGGTACTTAGTATTGTAATTACTAATTTACCAGTACTACACTACTAGTACTACGTACTTACGTAGTTAGTAGTAGTAACGAAATGAGTTAAAAGAAGCACCTTTGATTTAGTAGCCAAAAATAAACGAAAAGAGAGACATATTCGGCTGCATATTCTCTCCATTTTACACCACCAATCATGACATCACATCAACACATTACGTCTACCACTCTTAAACTAATTTCTTACACAACAAATTAATACCGAAAATAAACTCGAATAATAATAATACCCTCACCTCGATCTGATCTGCTTGTTCCGACAAAAACAAGCAACCAATTTCTCACTTTTCTAATAAAACATTTTCCTTTTCATTTTTACTATATATATCCACCACGTACCACCTCATCACACTATTCTCTCCTTCACTCACTCTCTCACTCTCTCTCTCTCTAAAACTCAGCTCAGTCGCAATTTCCCACCATGGCATCCGCCGCGACACTCAGCCCCGCCGACGCCGGTAAGGTCGACAACCTCCGCTCCGCCGTCTCCTCCCTCCCTCAAATCAGGTAGTTACCCCATCTTTTTATTCTCCTTTTTTTCTCCTATGATGGTTTGATCTAAGATCCATTTTTCCCGCTCTTTTTGGATTTACAGTGATAATGAGAAATCCGGGTTCGTCAGCCTCGTCGCTCGTTACCTCAGGTCCGGAAATCAATCATCGCCGTGTTTTTTATTGTTTTTTTTTTTTATAGATGTCAGCTAGCTTAGCTGGTACAGTCGTTGTTCACGGGAAATTGTGCCCAGAGATCAAACAGATAAATACAGAACTATTATTTTTCGATTTTTTTTTTTATAGATGTCAGCCAGCTTAGCTGGTATAGTTGTTGTTCTCGGGGAATTGAGCACACACCATATGTAGGAACTTATAGATGCGTATAAAGCGGAATTTNNATCTATAACAGGATCTCATGCATAACATAATGCATCTGCCTTTGTGCCTTCTGATCAAACAAAGAAAACAGAACTGTTATTTTTTGTTAAGGATGTCAGATAGCTTAGTTGGTAAAGTCGTTAACCGTAGAGATTTGTGCTCACGCCGTATGCATCAGCGTTTGCGCCTCCTTAAATAAACAAAATAGAAATACTTAACTATTAGTTAGTAATATCATTATTATTATTATTATTATTATTATTATTATTATTATTATTATTATTATTATTATTTGTTTTACGGATATTAGCTATCTTAGTTGGTAAAGTTGTTCTCGTTGGGGAATTGTGCCCACACAATCTGCATCAGCCTTTGCGCCTCCTTATAAAAACAGAAAAAATAAAGAAACAAATCTTTTTACTATTCGAGGAGAATCTTTGAATGTCAATTTAGTGCTAAAAATACTTTGTTAAAAATTACAAAACTCACATCATTAGATTCGTATGAAAAAATACTTTCAAATTGTCAGATTTGTGCAATTTTAAGTCTCGACGTTGATAAGTGAGAACGACAAAAAAAAATAAATGAGGAGTATTACTTTGTATTGATAAATGAATTTAATGATGTTTAAAGCAAAGAAGCAGAGCATGTCGAGTGGAGCAAAATCAAGACGCCAACAGATGACATTGTCGTTCCTTATGAGACCATAGCACCACCTCCTGAAGGTAGTTACAGTATATTCTCGTTGATTAGTTGTTATTGTTGTTGTTAATGGAGCAATTGATTAAATATGTTGATGAAACGTGTGTAGATGCGGCCAAGACTAAGGAGTTGTTGGATAAGCTAGTGGTGTTGAAGCTGAATGGAGGTTTGGGAACGACAATGGGTTGCACTGGTCCTAAGTAAGTTGTTTTTGTCGAAGATCGTGAATTTGTTTTGATTTATTTAGTGATTGATTGACTGAAGTTTGGAATGGAATGCCGTATTTAATAAATCATGAATTACTGTGATCGGATTAGTGCTTGATTGATTCATTTTTTAAAGTTAAAGTGACATTTGGTGTAGTACATATCTCGGTCAATGAAGTTGAAGCCATATTTGGTTTCATTGAGATCGTGAATTTGTTTGATTATATTAGTGCTTATTCAGTCATTAAATTTGAAGGGTGTCTTGAAGATCATGCATTATTTTGATCAGATTCGTGCTTAATTCAGTGATTAAACTTGTGGCAAAGTTTGGTGTGTTAAAGATCTTGATGATTTAGTTGATTAAATATGAAGCGAAATTCTGTGTCACAAAGATCATGCATTAATTTGATCATATTAGTACACTGATGAAAGTTGAAGCAAAAATTTGGTGTATTAAAGACCGTGAATTGTTATGATCCATATTAGTGCTTGATTGATTTGTTGATTGAAGTTGAAGCGGAAATTCGCTGTCTTAAGATCATTGGTCTTGTACTTTATATGGGCTCGTTCTGCACATACAGACACGATTTGTGACCAAAGTTTTTTTTCCCTAAATCATTGTTTCCCGTGTCGGATACATTATACATTTGTGTGTCTGCATCTGTATCTGTCTGGCCTTCCTCTGTGGTGTGGTGGAAAATTAGGATAGGGATTTGGAATGAGAAGAGAAAGGCTGTGTGTTAGTGTAGTAAGCCATAGGCGGGTCGCTGGTGCAGGTGCATCGCTAATAAATCACATAGCTTGGGCGACTGCCTCCTGTTGTTTTTTTCCCCAGTTACAAGTTCTATAGCTACTCAAAGCAATGGGGTATATAAACTTATGTCATACTTAGCTCCTGATTTGTTAAATCTACTGCCATGTGGTTGGTAGGTTCGATGCATTTATCTATATGCTGTTCATTATAGTAAAATTGTTTATCGTCATGTGAACTCTGAAGACCTATTGCTTAAGAGCTTTTTCCTAGCATTAACTATATAAGAGCTTTTTCCTAGCATTAACTATATAATGAGATCCCCAACTTTTAATTGTGGCCTGCTACATGATTTTTGAGCGTGTCCAAGGTGCTGACATAGATATGTTATGTGTGTTCAATACAGGTCTGTAATTGAAGTCCGTGATGGCCTGACCTTTTTGGACCTGATAGTCAAGCAAATCGAGGTAACTCGCCTTTTGTGTTTCCGTAAGTTCTGAATGGTCTGCTTTTACATGGAATTTAGTATTAATGTTTTGAGTGACTTACAGAACCTTAACGGCAAGTATGGATGCAAAGTACCTCTGGTTTTGATGAACTCCTTTAACACACACGATGATACTCTTAAGGTAATTAGGTTAATAAATGTCAACTCTGCTCTGTTTGCCTTGTGATGCTCTGTTTCATGAGCTTGAGCTCATTGTGCGCAGATTGTCGATAGATACACCAATGCCAATGTTGAGATTCACACATTCAATCAGGTCTGTCACTCTGTTTGAGCTCACTCCACGTCTTTTTCTTCTGTGCTTGAATTTTCTACATCACTTTTTTGTACCTTTGTTTAGAATCTTTCTCACGGACTCTTTGATTCCATTACAGAGCCAGTACCCTCGTTTGGTGGTAGAAGATTTCTTGCCGCTGCCATCAAAAGGTCAAACTGGTCGTGATGGATGGTATGACATACTCATTTCCTTTTGATATTTCTGTTACATGGAAATATCTATTGTTAGTGACTTGCCTTGATTGGTATTTGCCTACGGTATAACCGTATATATCAATTGCATATGCGATGAATTTAAGGATGGCTGTATGATGACTATTGGCAACAACGTCAGATCATCATAAGTTTGAAATTTAGGAGAACAATATGTTATACCCATGTTTCCTGCCCACAAATGTCTCATAGTATTAGTATATACTTATTGTCCAGGCTTCTTGATCATTTTCTATAAGTTTTCTGCAGTGCTTCCTAATTGAAATCATCTTGATGTGCCATATATCTCAGCACTCTACCAAAAAAAATTAATAATAGCAATAATTATAAAAATAATTTTTTTATTCTACTTATGGTCATCTTGTTGATATGAAGGTACCCTCCTGGCCACGGTGACGTGTTCCCATCCTTAAAGAACAGCGGGAAACTTGATCTGTTCTTGTCACAGGTAATTTTATCTTGTTTCGACTTTGTGATACTGTATGTGTATAACTGTCTACTTCCAGATGAATACTTATCAGTAGATACTATTTTCGGTTGCTATTTGTTGATGGTTTCCTGGATATTATGCAGGGCAAGGAGTACATCTTTGTTGCCAACTCTGATAATCTGGGGGCTATTGTTGACTTGAGTATCCTGCCTTCTGTCTTTGTCGTCTGTTATTTAGGCTTCCAGTAGATTGCTGCTTGCCTTTTTTGCTGAAGATGATAAACAGCACCTGATAGCTTTTATTACCTTGTTCAGAATCAGCTTTATGTTTTTGTTGCTCAGGATCAGTGGTCCGCTCTGATTTATATCCATATGATTTTCTTCCTTAACTTGCTTTATAGAGATCTTGAGTCACTTGATCCAAAACAAGAATGAATACTGCATGGAGGTATGCCAATTGATACTTTGAAGTTGATTATGACTTCACGTGTTAACAGATTCTAATGTCTTTGTTATTTATTTTTCGAGCAGGTCACACCCAAAACATTAGCTGATGTCAAAGGTGGGACTCTCATCTCCTATGAAGGGAAAGTTCAGGTACAAAAGTAATACTCCTAGTTTGCTGCCTTTGTTATTTCCTACCTCGTCATTTCTCCTTTTGGGATAATAGGCCCAAACGCTTCACACTTGTGGTGGCTTTAAAGCCAGTACTTCCTGCTGATTTTGCAAATTGTTATCACTTATTGTGTATTTCAATTGGCTATGCGATATTTATAACTTTAAGATGTTATTCTACAGAATTGCCACTGACCAATAAAAAATCAAGAAAATAAAAATAAAGAATTGCCAGTGTCCACATTAGATCGTTCCGATATAGAATTCATAATAACAACAATTTATTTTGGTTTTCTTACGAGAGGATGCATTCAACTTATAGAATCTTTTTAAGTTGTTGATGTTTCCTCTATCTTGTGCTTCCACTTTTTGAACCTGGGAAACATGTTCTTGCCGTTCTCCTAATAGCTGGATATAGATTGATACCCTGAGTTGTCATGCTAATGGAGGATTTTCTCTCTATGCAGCTTCTGGAAATTGCACAGGTTCCAGATGAACATGTGAGTTTTCTAGTTTTTGATCCGAAACTACATGTAAATTTTTTTCATTACCTTCGAAACTACATGTAAATTTTTTTTATCCGAACAATTGCTCATATAAGATAGTTCTTTTTTCTACCAGGTCAATGAATTCAAGTCGATTGAGAAGTTCAAAATTTTCAACACCAACAATCTGTATGCTATGATGCTTAAAAGCTTTTATGAATCACACTATCACATAGGAGGACTTATTCATAGCACAATATGAAATGTGCAGGTGGGTGAACTTGAAGGCAATTAAAAGGCTTGTAGAAGCTGATGCGCTGAAGATGGAAATAATTCCAAACCCCAAGGTGTGAAGCTATCTATTTGGTTTTGCTGTGCAAATAAAATAGAATTTGTGTTATAAAAGCCGTGGCTCAGGTTGATCTTACTTTCAGGAAGTTGATGGTGTTAAGGTCCTTCAACTGGAGACTGCTGCTGGTGCTGCCATTAAGGTACTTCTCGTGAATTGTTTACAGCTTATTTTCTATGAATATATGCTATGGGCTTCAATTGAATGTTCATGTTTCTTTGTCCTAAAACAGTTCTTTGATAATGCTATCGGTATTAATGTTCCACGATCACGATTTCTTCCAGTAAAAGCAACTTCAGATTTGCTTCTTGTCCAGGTAACTTTTTAACTAATAGGAATTCTCTTTGCTGTATGCTAGTTATATGTGATTTTAATATTATTCTGGTATGTGTTGCAGTCTGATTTATACACTGTCGTTGACGGGTTCGTCATAAGAAATCCAGCTAGAGCTAACCCCGCCAACCCATCCATTGAATTGGGGCCAGAATTCAAAAAGGTTCTGTCTAACTTCACTGCTGAACTTCTTTGCATTTCTAGTGCTGGATGCTTAGACTCTTAAGCTATTGATCATGTGATCAGGTCAGCGACTTCTTGAGCCGTTTCAAGTCTATTCCAAGTATTATTGAGCTGGATATCGTGAAGGTGACTGGTGATGTATTTTTCGGTGCTGGAGTCACCCTCAAGGTACATATATATCTTTGTTTTGATGTGTTTATAGTTTTCCTAACATCCTACCCTACCCCTCTTGCCTTCAGCGCCAAAAGGAAAAGGCTCAATGTTGTTTGTCAGACTTGCCATCTCATTTTTTCGCTGGGGGAGTATAGAAGTCAAGTTGCGTATAGTTTTCCATGACTTATTGTCTATCTCCACTCCAGTTGACTGCTGTGCGTTTGGCTGGTTATAAATGACATTTCAGTGTAAAACAATTTCCAATTAATCAATGTGTATCTCTTATATAGTAAACTCAGGAAATGTCTGTTATCCTAGGCTCCTTTAGCAAATGGCAGAGTCTTGCTTTGCTTTGCACTTCCATTCAAGAGTGAGCTAGATTCCAGAACAACAGTATTTGTTTCATCCACTTCCACTGAGCCAAGCAATTCATTGTCCATATATAATTAGGAAGGTCACATATCAGGTTCTTTCGCTTGTAGCATTGGGCCATCTAAAATTCAGTGCGTAAGTTTGCGGTGTTCTGTCCTTTTTGGTGATGTTAGTAGGGAGTTGTATGATCCCCTTGACGATTGTTATCATGACCTTGCTTTTGTTTGGCGTACATCCATGTTTACTTTATGCAAGATCATCACCAAGTTGCTAATTTTGCCTTGCCTCGAGTATTTTCTTTCATTGCATTTTTTTATTCTATATTTTTGAATACTTACCACTGTTATGGTTTCTTTTCCACAGGTTAAAGTTACTATTAATGCCAAATCTGGAGCGAAGTTGCAAATTCCAGATGGTGCAGTGATCGCAGACAAGGTTACCAGTTTGCAAACTTTTGTTCATATTTTTATTTTTTATTTTTATTTTTACTTTGGAGTGGATTACTTAAGAGAGTTGCCTTCCCTTGCTGCAGGAAATTAATGGACCTGAGGATCTTTGAGGTCTTGATCAAGGGACATTTGAGTATGATCATCTGATAAGGATGGTCTTTGAGATGTACTGTCAAGAGTTTCAGTATACGGCTCTGTTTATAGAATTTTGATGTTTCAGAGATTCTTTTTGTTGACAAACTTTTACTAAAGCTGGTACAAGAGCTTGAGAAGTCTGAATAAAACAGAGCTTAATCGGCCTTTTTTTCTCTTAAGGAACATACAAAGAATGGTTGTTTTGCCGGCATTATTAGCCGTCACTGACGAGCAGACGTTTCTGCTAACTCTTTGGAAGTACAGAATCCTGGAATGAGTTAGCTCTAGCACTCGAGCCAGTACTCATGACTTGGGTTTAATTTTGTCGACGTTATATGTCTTGTGTCTCTATAACGATAAAATGAAAAGAGGGACAAAAAAGGGAAAATGATCTTAATTTTAGGTGCAAGTACAATTGGCTTCTCCTTTGATCTTCGCCAATGCAAAAGCCTTGAGCCTTGTTAAATGGATTAATGATCCGAACAGTTAAGTCAAGCAGAAGGCTCTTGGTAAGGTTTTCTACCTGAAAATGTGTTCCTTGCGAAACTAACAAAGGTTAATCAGCGTGATGATCGTCAGACGGTACTTATGATGCTAAAGTTAGCAACCAATGATAGTGAACAACTGGTGATGGTGTATATCTATAGACTTCCTTGAATTTTGTCATGTTAAATCCAAACACTTGCCGGTGGTTTAATTGAACCATACATAGCATTTTTTATCCTAAATATTTAGCTCTACTTTTCTTTTCTATTTTGGTACAATATATTTGGTTTTTTTTGGTACAAAGAGGGCAAGCCCAAAACTAAATCAAACGAATTTTAGAGTAGCTCATAAGATTCTCAAGTAGAACATCATGGAGCTGAGCCGGAGGATAGGAGAATTCCTTGTATTCCTCAATCATGCACACGGCCATGTTTGCCAGCCTAGCAGCCCCTCCATTGCCCTCCCTATAAACGTGGTTGATCTTCACTTCCCAAGAGCTGAGAGCAAGCAATCTTTGGCACTCAACTACAAGGTAGAAATTCGGATTCCATGGTGGAGACGACGAGGACAAGAGGGAGACAACAACTTCTGAGTCTACCTCAAGAATCAACTTAGTAATACCAAGTTTGAGAGCAAGTTGGAGACCATGAAGAGCGCCATATAATTCTGTACGTACAGAAGAGGATATACCACATTTGACAACGAAGGCACTAATGAAAGCTCCAATATTAGATTGGATGACTCCCCCTGCACCCGCAACGCCTGGGTTTTTTTTAGCCACTCCATCCGTGTTCAACTTGGACCAGTTCTCAGGTGGCCATGTCCAAGAGATATGAGTCTCTTGTCTCTGCCGTTTTCTTCCCTGCAGGGTCGTAGCTTTTTTCTCTTCAATAATCAAATACTGAAGAGCAAAATGTCGAATGTAACTGGCTCCGTCATTAGGAAGTTTACTGCTTGTTCCAAATGCCCTACAGTTTCGCCACTTCCACAACCACCATAATGCAGTTGCGAAAACTGCATCCCAAGAAAGAAGTTCCCCTTGAAAAACTATGAAGAGTCCATGGTTCAAACGGCAGACTAAAGAAGTCTTGGTGATCCCGCTGGGGATTAATGCGCACCAAACTTAGCAAAAGTACCATGTCTGAGAAGATGGATATCATCTTCGACTTCCTGGCAAAATTGGCAGGATCGAGTTGTCCGTAGTCAAGTGACGACGAACCCGATTTTTATCAGTGAGGAGGCTGTTATTAAGAATGATCCAGAGGAATGTGCGAATGCCCTGGGTAGTCTTGACGCACTCCATTTCTGGTCAAGAGCATCACCCAGCGGTCTACGGACATTAGTCATTATATTGCTGTCTTGATGGAAAAATACCAGAGGAGGTGGGATTCCAAGAGATTCTATCATGTTCTTCTTCCAGAGGAACTACCTGATGGCTAGCAATCTTCTGTAAGCTGTAGCAGTTCCGGTCGTAGAGCATCATCAAAAAGACCCCAGTTCCACTTTTGGCCACTCCACATGTCCGCAACTGTGTAAGCTAGTTCCAGTTTTGGCCACTCCATATTTGGCTCTATTTGTGTCTGCTATAACGTCTTTTGTGGCTGCCAACTAATTAAGCTCGTTCTTTATTATCGGTTAGCATGAACTTCCCTATTTACAAATTCGAGTGAAAAAAACTAAGCTAAAGATCCAAATTGGGATGATTTACCATATCAAATCTGCTTTATTAACCCATTGAATGTGTTTGTCTTTTGTAATATGCTTAATTAAACCTATCAATATTATAAATTTCTTTCCATTGTCACATTAAGTTATTCGCCTACATACTACTATCCGATTACCTATGGCTAAATGGTCAATTTTTTCTTTGGCACTCCTCATATTCTGCTACCCATTCCAAACAGATCAAACTCATGATCAGAAAGGCTTGAGTTTGAGGTTGTTTTACCATGACTCTCGAGAGTCCCCTTCTTATCAACACACTCTTACTATTGACCAAAAATTTGAGAAGCTAATTTATTCATCTGGTGCTAGAGTTGAACATCTTCTCAGAAAGTACCCATCTCAATCACTGAATCAAGTTATTCGACCTCCACTCCATCAGTTTGACGAATATCTGTTTCTCATAGAAGTGGGTATAGGCACATTCTCGAGCGTCCCTGCATACAAGATATATCATTTGCTGTTAGATACCGAGGCAATAAAATATGGACACAATGTGAAGGTTGTAATCCTTGTTTCCTTCAAATAGAACCGCCTTTTCCGAGGAACCAATCTCAGACGTACCATGCGCTCCCTTGCAACCAGTGTCCTGAAGGAACAACATGTCAACAAGACCATTGCACCAGTGATGCTACATATGCAGACGGTACCTACATACAAGGCATATCAGCAACTGAAACATTTGCGTTAGGGTCATATGTCAGGGGCACAGTTGAGGAAGTGCGGAACTTGTTGTTCACTTGTGTGGTTCGCAGTCAAAACGTGAAGTTTGGTAAGCATCAATCGTAATTATACTTATTCACTTGTTGTACGTACTCACTAACA
The DNA here is from genome assembly GCA_901111285.1 of Corrigiola litoralis. Classification (NCBI taxonomy): domain Eukaryota; kingdom Viridiplantae; phylum Streptophyta; class Magnoliopsida; order Caryophyllales; family Caryophyllaceae; genus Corrigiola; species Corrigiola litoralis. The sequence goes on from CAAKMY010036289.1 coordinate 12,778, forward strand.
ATCAACACTCTCGCCCTTAGAGGCATAGATTGTTTTACACATACATTTTTATTTTTATTTTTTACGACGTGTTTTTTAACTTGTAGTTGAGCTCATATGATAATCCATTTGTCAAATCTAGTTGATCATTGTAGAATTCTCAACAAAAATATAGGAGTACCATTTTTGAGAAAATTTTAACCAATGTTGTGTTAGTATAGTGAAAAAAAAAAAAACCAATGGCAAACAAGTTTTTTGTAGATGAACTTAGTACGGAGTATAACGGGACAACCTGAAATAAAAAGGAGGGCATTTTAGATTTGACAGAAGTATATACAGTTTATTTTATGATATTATTACAATTAACTTCATCTAATGTAACAGGTCTAGATCCTAACAATACGGCAAGTGGCATATTTGGTATGAATCGTGGTCGTTTTAGCTTTGTAAGCCAAATAGGAGCTGAAAACGGTGGTCGTTTTTCATACTGCTTCCAACCACCTAACTATGCAGGTCAACGACCGTCCATGTACCTTCGATTTGGTGATGATGTACCCCATATTCATCGGTTCCGTAGACGTAAGACACCTATGCTCAATGCAACTTTTCCGTTCTATTATTTAGACCTAAAAGCCATTAGTGTGGGCTCAAATACATGGGTGATTCTTCAGTGGCCACATCAAAAATGTGGCCACCACAATTGCTTTTAATATGAGTCATTCATTATCAATAACAAATCTCAACCTTTTAAAGTTTGACCATAAAAAAATAATTAAAAAACATAAATTAGAAATTTTGTAATTAAAAGTGATATTTCTACTACTCTGTTAGTCTTTACATACTTACGGAGTAACAACCAGTTCAAAGTTAAAACTTCT
>CAAKMY010036290.1:0-21331 GCA_901111285.1 Corrigiola litoralis
GGTGAGGGTTGGGGTTTATCATTGTATTATTAATCTTTGATTAATATTATTTCTAAACACTAATCATGTCATATAAAAGGTTAATCTTAACGCTGTTATCATTCCATACATAAAAACTCAATAAAACGCAAAAACACAAACCTCGGGGTGACATAAAAAAAGTCGGTAAAAACAGGGGCAATATAAGAAAAACGAAAAAGCTCAGGGTAACAAAAGGAAATATCCCAAAAAATATCAACATGGCTCAAACCAAAACTTATTTAATTCAATCAATCCCTTATATTGAAAATAAATTATAAAATTATAATTCAACGAAATAAAAACTACAAAGGTCTAACAAAACTAAAAACCACAAAACCCAAACAACGCCGGGGCCAAATACTAGTATAAGATCAATTAAAGGCCCATGTTTGGAACAAAAGCTCACAAAACACAGTCTATAGGGTTTTGATTTCTTGTACCAGTCTCTATCTTCCTTTGCAAACAACAAAAAATGGCAAAGAACAGAAGTAAGAAGAGGGATAAATCCGGTAAAGCTGACATGGACACTACCGAAGTTACCGTTCCTGATTTACCCCAAGGTTCCCTTTTTACCATAACTTTTAGACATTTGTGTTATATTATATGCTTGTGTATTTATATATTTCTTGTTTTTTTTTTGTTACAGCCATGGACACTTCTGAAACAGGAGATGGGCCCACTTCTGTCACCAGGTATGTTGCTCTCAAAATGCAAAATACCCATTTGTTTTTTTATGCTTACTGGATTGAAGTATTACAGCTAGTCTCGGGAGAGACCGTCTACTTTTGTTATAAAAGTAGACGAAGCCATGTTGGCCCAATGAAGGCATATAAATCTACAACTAATTTAGCAAGAGAAAATTTACCTAGTAAAAAATTGGTCTACTTTTATAATACGGTCTTTTCTAATAATTTGTGGAAGTATTATGTGAAACAGTAGAGGAACTGAACAATGGTTAAAAGTTGGTACTTGGTTTTGGTTAGTACAAATTATTAGAAAAGGCCGTTATAAAAGTAGACGAACTCCTTGCAAGCTAAATCTATTTAGGACCCTAGAAGGCTAGAAGCCCAAGTCAAGTTGTAGATTTTTATATGCCTTTATTGGGCCAGAATGGCGTCGTCTACTTTTATCAAGACTTTCTGCTTTGTTAGAAGTTAAGGGTTTGTTGTGGCAGTTTTTGACTCTTAGTTTACTGTATGAATCATAGAAAGGAAGCCGGAAAGGCGAGAAGTAAGCACTTTGTTTGATATAGATTTTATTGTTTGTGTTTACTGGAATTACAGTTGGAGGAATTAGTTATTTGGTAGCTGAGTTAGGAGTGATTGGTGTTGTTCTAATGACGCCATTAAGCTAGGGTTCTATTTGAGGTTCTCAAGAGTCTGAGAGAGTGTATGGAGGTAACATGTTGTATTGGTAGCTTTCGTGTAGGGTGTTAATAGTGTCTTTGTTTGATGAATTGGTTGTTGGAGCATTGGTATGTTTGGTCGATTGGAAGGATGTTTGTGGTGTATTGGTCTTGCTGTGTTTTTCTGGCAGGGTAGTATGCGGTTGAGGTCGGTTAGTGACAAGGAACGTATTTAAGGCTGTTCAGTATTTCTGGTGGTTGTTTGATGGATTCCTGGAGCTTTGTTCATGTTTTTTAAAGGAGCCTTTTGGCTGGAATTTGGGTTCCCTTGGTTGGTAAACCATCGTGGGGGAAGCGGATTAGAGTATTGAGAATGTTTAGAGTGTGCTTGCTTATGTTTTATGTGTGGCTTGACTTGATCGCAGTAAGTAGTGTTATGTGCATGGCACTTTTTCTTCGAGGTTTGAGCTTAGGTTAGCTAGATAAAGTTATTGGCATTATGTTTCTGCTTAAACCTGGAAGATATCCTGATCACGAATCTGTAAACAGCGAGCAGCCAAGGGCTATTAATCAGTCAGCCGGAAATACTTTTTGTACGATTCCTTATGATAGTTCTTTTTAGCCGGCCGCCAACCCCAAACTCTTTTGGGGGCTTGAGGCTAAACCTTAATTGTAAATTTTGTGAAGTAACTCAACAAAACACCCTGTGTCGCTAATATTCCCGGGTTTGGTTCTGACATAGCTGAGATAAACACGTTCATCGACATTTTCTTTATCGAGAAGTTCCTGAAATTTGAAAAATGTAGCTTGATAACTTAAAAAGTTGTAGGAACTGGTTCTATTTTGGGCATAGTTTTCATACCAAACTGTATCATAGCTTTCCTAGAGATGCCTCCAGAGTTTCATTTATTGGACTCGGTCAATTGGCGTAATTTGTGGGCACTACTGGTATACTTTATGCTCGTTTTGATTGATAATGTTCTTTTGTTAACTATCCTTGGGTTCTCGCCGCCTGTTGGTTGGTGGGCTACTGGGCATCAGTCACTTGCTTGAATCATCATCAGTTAATAAGTCTATTGTGTAGTAATGGATGAACGACTTGGTGTATTTTACATTAATACTCTTGAATCATGAGCTGTGATATGTGGGAGCTAGACGTCCTTGTGGTTGCAGGCAGGTAAGGCTGTTTATGGCCTAGGCCAAAATGACTATTTACCTGCTAGGGGATGAGGTTTTTTCTTCTCTTTTTTTTTTTTTGAAGTAAAAGTATTTAAGGGCTAAATTACATTTAGCTGACATGACTACATGATGTTTTTGGAAAATTACACATAGGTGGCTTGAGATTTACATAATTTCACGTTGGTGGCTTATAACTCAAAAGTCCAGTACTTCAGTGTAACTCATGGTTTTGGCTATATTTTATGAGATGACTTCGAGTTTATGACAAAATAATGACATTAACTAATTATATGAGAAAAGCATCATTTTTATTTTTAATAAAATAGTCTACAAAAATTTCAACTTATAAAAACTTACCTAGGTGTAATTATGTAATCTCAGGCCATCTAAGTGTTATTTCTCAAAACCTCGGCCACCTACATGTAATATTCCCTTCTTTATTCTTCCTCAAAAGGGGTATATTTTAAAATACCAAAATCATGCCCTTACCTAGTTTTATCCAAAATTACAATAGCAGCAGTATGGAAAAGCCTATACAAACGACAAGCAATGATAAAGTGAAATTCCTGCATAAGTTAACTTCACTATGAGCTTTGGCCTGGGGGATTCTTCTATTTCTTTCTGCCCAAATCTTGTAACTGACAAAGTTGCCTTGTAAATTCTTGCAAGCATTTCTTTCTTGATCTCAAGTTGTAAACACCTTCTCATTTCATGGTGAAGACTCTAGGGATGTCGTCTTGGAAAGCCAATCCAGTTGAGCATTTCCGACGATATGGCTAAACTGTGGTCAATTTATCTAGAGTGGTTAAGTTCTGATTATAGGCAAACCAGGAAATGACTATATGTCTTGGCATTGCTAACCTTTCCCACAAACCAGCAGATCATTTTCCAGCCGGGCCTGAAGTAATTGTGAGATTTACTGATCTGAAATTTGCTTATGAAGGACCAAGAGGCAATTAACTGAGCGTCAGCATATTGAAAACCAGTCTTCTTTGATTACTTATCCCTTAGATGCAGTATGTTCGTCCAAACCCACAAGTCTCCCTGTTTTAGTCTTAACTTGCCCAAAATCAGCTTTGTCAAGGTAATATTATAATAGCTCTTTCCTCCAAACATTATCCGCACCATGCAAAATGATCGATTTCCACCTTAAGCAAGAAGCTTTGTTCCAGCTTAAGATGACTTTGATGCCTGCAATTTTTTCTATAATAGTATGCTGAGCATATGCATCTTTTTTTACACCTTCTTTCTGACCCCTAAATGCCCTTCTACAATGCTTCTCAATCTCATTAATAAACTCCCTTAGGTAATAAGAACACAGAACTTCAATATATCAATGTACTTAAAGTCTCCGATTACAAAAGTTGCAGCTTCCCTGCATAGGACAGAAAATGATATGACCATTGATGCAATTTCTGACTGATTTTGCCAATCAACCGTTTGTAATAAGAGAGTTGGAGTTTACTAGAAGCCAAGGGAACCCACAGGTCTATAAAGATTTAAAGATAAGCTGCCTGATACGTACAATGGGGTTCCATCCCCCATCCCTACCCCTGGCCCTTTTGTTCAAGAAAAAAGAGCGAGAAAAGAGTTCCATCTTTTTGTTAAGCAATCAGAGAGCTGGTCACTCTTAGAGGATCTTTTTTATCATTTAGGTGCCTTTATCGTGTACTTTACATCTTATCCTTATTTTTTTTTTTTTCCTTTTTTCTTTCTTGGAAAAAACCTCGATATTGTTATACTTATTTGCAGGAAGATAAAGAAGGGAGTTCAAATGAAGAGGACAAAGAATGTGCGGAAGATGAAAGCGATAGCAAAAGCAATTTCAAAAACTGAGAAGGCCTCAGAAAAATTCGTGAAGTTTGAAACCAAGAAAACGAGAGTTCAATCAGCAAAGTCATTGTATGATTGAGTCCACAAAGGCCTAGATTTCTTAAAAAGGGTGATAATGACATTCTTTTACCATCTCATTTGGTGTTTACCAGTGCAGTTTTGCTCAATTCTAGCCTTTATCTTCCTTCTCTGTATAGAGTCATTGGAGACATCAGTTATTAGCAGTCTGAATTACACTCGTAGGATAGGATATGGATGTAATGCTATTATTTTTATATACGAAAGCATGATGTATGCAATTTTTATGATTTTCCCTCTCCCTTCTTCCTCCCTGCTCGTTGTGTACCTCTCGGTTTTTGTTTCCGTGCAATCGCAAATTTTCGGAAATGGTTGAATGGTTTAACGAAACATTATGAGGAATCATGACTATCTCACTGGACATGATATGTTCAGGCATTAGGGGGTATACTGGATTCCTTACAATACAATGCCAATCAATTGCTTCAAGAAAAATAGGTAGTCGTATTGCCCTTTGTCTCTTTCACTAAGATCTTGTCAGCATGTCAGTTTGGTTCATGCTGAAGCACCATCAGTGATGCTAGCGCCTAACAGCATGGATGTAGGAGCCCGTGTTCAAAGACACTCGGAAGATTTTCGAATCGCACTTGTCTAGCTGTGCTGATTAACATCGTTGACGTTATGGCCTTCTGTAGACAAACCTGCTAGGGTTAAATACTAGTCACTTGAAACAGAGCCTCCAACTGCATATTTGTAGCCCATGGACCATGGTGTCAACTGTCAAGATACCATAATTGTATAAAATTTCACAAATACGTCAAGATTAATATGTTCGTCCACGCATAGCTTGAAGCAGCATCTCACGACGAGTCCAATAAACTTGAGTCAATATTTAGTCTTGAACACACCATCAAAGAGGAAACTCTTTTCATAATTAAGTCGTCAACCTTGCTTGGCTAGCATCATATCTTGGTACCTCGTCCTTCTCATAGCTTTACGTAGCTTCACATAGCTTTAAGTAAGACAAAATGTATCTTCCTCTCAACTTTGTTATATCATCATACTAAAACGAGCCTACAAAGAATGGGTCTCGTGAAGTAGAGTATTCAATGAGTAATAATACATTAATACTCCACAAAGGCTAGCATATGTAAGAATGGGCTAAGCATAACTTTTGAATGCACTTGTCAACCGAGACATGCAATTTGGGAAGTTGAGTATAGTCATGTACCATAACGCTTATACTACTAGTAGACTTAATATGTCATAAACAATGGATAAGAAAAAGAAGAAGAGTGAAGCTCAAATTTCGAGTAATTTTTACTTGAATTAATTTTTCAAAGTATTAAAATATCTTATTATTCACACTTAGGGTATACTATAGCTCAAGATTTCACTATTTCTATTGTGACTTTCACGTACACCAATAATCTACTTAGTCGATTACACATATGTAAAATACAACTTTCACACAACTATAGCTATGTCGGTTTAATTAATAATAGATATAACTATTCATTTGGTGGCTAAGTATGAATGGACCATATAAATAATCATTGACTACCTTAGAATAGCGTTTCAATATAAGTAGATCCCTATCAATATATGCTCAAAAATATCCATTTCAGTTATTGACTTTTGGGGGCTGACATGTCATCTATGTGTCTGTCTATGCTCTTTTTGAGGTCTTTGACCCAGGTTTATCACAACAACACACAGAATAAAAAGAGCAGACCAAAGTCACGCTAAGTCTCAAAGTTTGTCTGTTGTCTGTGTGTGTGTGTGTGTGTGTGTGTGTGAAATGATGCTCCATCACCAACTAACTCCTGCTTTCTACTCACTGCATCGCAGCAGCACAACAAGAACCAACAACATCACCAGTACCACAACATCAACGTTTCTTCGCAATACTTGTTCTTTTAAGTCTCCCATGTCTCACAACCTTCCCACTTCTGTGTCTTTTAACTCAGAGAACATCACTAATAAACCCACTTTTGTTTGTCATGCTTCAACAACATTCAAGTAAGCTCCTTTTTCCTCTTTATGTTTCAGTTTTTATCTTATCTATGCTTCCTATCCATTTCCAATGTGAATGTTATGTTTGCCATGTTAAATTTCATGCCTTTATTGTTAAGTTAGTGATAACAGGCATATGGGCACTTTGATAATTGAATAAAGATTAATGCTTTGTGGGGTTTAAGGTTGTTGTACTTTCTTTTTTCCTTTTTATGTTTCACTTTGTAGCTTATTTATGCTCCCTATTTATTTCCAATGTGAAATATCATATTTGCCATGTTAAATTTCATGTCTTTATTGTTTAATTGTTGGGTTCTGTTAAGTTAATGATAGTAGGCATGTGGGCACTTTGGTTATTTAATAGAGATTAATGCTTTGTGGGGTTTAAGGCTGTTGTTCTTTCCTGGTGACTAGGTTGTTTTGTAATTGGATAAAACTGAGTATCTTGGTTTGCTGACTATGGGAGGATTATGTAGAATATAGTATCTCACTATAATGACAGAGAGTAGTGGGAGAGACCGTCTTTTTTTTAATCATAAAAGTAGACGGAGCCATGCTGGCCCAACAAAGCGATATGTATATCTCTTATTTGACATGGGGCTTGCAGAAAGCTTCTGTTTATTTGGCTTAGCTCTTTGATAAAAGTAGATGGTCTTTTCCGATAATTTGTGTTCTAATGATGACTAATTGTATTGGGGTGGTGGTGGTGGTGGTGGTGATAATGTACATTGGTTATGTGTAGAGATTTGGGGTTTAATTGTATTTGTTGTGTTTGTTCAGAGATGAGGATTTGCCTGTTCATGGCGTGTCCGAAAAAATTGTGGGTGTTTTAGGAGGTGGGCAGCTAGGTCGAATGTTATGCCAAGCGGCTTCCGAAATGGCTATCAAAATAGCCATTTTGGACCCACAAGAGAACTGCCCTGCTAGCTCTTTGTCACATTATCACATGGTCGGGAACTTCAATGACAGCGCCACTGTTGAGGAGTTCGCGAAGAGGTTGGCTTTCAGTAATTTTTTTAGGCAGTTTGTGTGCTGGCTCTTGTTTTGGAGGTTTGGTTATATGACATGGTTTCGAACTGAATGTCTTTTTGGTAGTTAGATGTGGAGTTTTGACTGTGGAGATTGAGCATGTCGATGTTGCCACTCTTGAAAAGCTTGAACAACAAGGAGTTGACTGTCAACCTAAAGCCTCTACAATTAGGATAATTCAGGTATCAAATTTGTATTCATTCATTCTCTGATACAAAATATATAGCATCTGATGAGCAATATGATTAATAAAGTTTAGCTGTTTAAATGGTTCCAAACATTTTCTGTTGACTTATAATGTGTATGCCTGTGTGGTTTTACTTTGTGAAAGCATATAAATGGGCTGTGGTGGTAGGTAATGAAATTATCACTGGAACACTATCAATTTTGTTTAGTCAATGTCCGGCTTGTAGATCTTTGCTGGTGTTGGAATGTGGAACTTATGTCTCCACTCTCTGATTAATGCAGGATAAATATCTTCAGAAATTACACTTTTCTGAGCATGGGATCCCTCTGCCTGAGTTTATGCAGGTCAGTGGATCTTCCTTTTTCTGACTATGTAATGGAGTTTTCTACTTATTGGTCAGCTTAGCTGTTCATCAGAATATATTGGTATTGTTGAGTCATTTTGCTGCAATACGTCCTCTGCAGATAGATAATCTGGAGAGTGCTAGGAGGGCAGGAGAGCTTTTTGGCTATCCTCTTATGATTAAAAGCAAAAGGCTCGCCTACGATGGGCGTGGTAATGCTGTTGCTAAGTGTGAAGAGGATCTTTCTTCGGCAGTCAATGGTATGATAATCACATGTTTGCTTTTGTATGTTTGACTGTCCGAATTGCATAATCTGATCGTCTAAGATGTATATGTCCATTATTCTATAAGAATTTTGAAAGCTTTAAGTGATCAGTCATGTTTCATTTCTCTCTATTGTTTTTTTCATAACCAAGTATTCAAGACTTTTCTGGGCCTCAAAGAGATGTCTGCTAATAAGTTACTTCTAGATTCATTATAGGGATTAGAAATATCATTGACTTTAAGGTTAGAGAAATGTAATTTTGACAGTTCAAATCTTTTGCGAAAAACCCACCACCAAAAACTGTTTGGACAATCTATGATTGCCATTCTGAAGATGTTGCCAGTTTTGAATCCTATATGTCTAATTGAAATATATGATAGAATTGCATGGACATTTTGTATATTCTGGTTGGTCGTGAACTTTCCACTACCTTTGAGCTCCGATGCAGAAACATTCTTTATGGAGAAGCTGGACGAAAGCTGTTACTCTAGCTATTATTTGTTTCCATAATCAATGTTATGTTGAATATAGTCATGAGACTTTCCTTTTCTCTGCAGTTTTTTTTTCTAGAATCTTGATATTTTTTGCTAGTTGACTATTTCTATGCTAGATAATATATTTTCTATATTATTGCAGCTCTTGGAGGATTTGAACGTGGTTTATATGTTGAGAAATGGGCTCCATTTGTTAAGGTTAGTGTCCTATACTTGACCATAATGCTGCTATGCTGGTTTTACAGTCAATTATGCTCCATGTATATTGATCATGCATGCGGACCAGCTGTGGGGTGATGTATTACACAGGACTTGTATAATAATGTTTCTCTAAGCTATGTTATTTTTCTTTATACAGGGAAAAGGCTATTATCTAAATTAACACAAACTGAGAATATGGCTAACCGCTAACTTTTCCTTCAAGCTTTAAGGAGGATAAAATAAATGCATAATATTCTTTGTTGAAGTAGTTTATGCTTAGAATAAAAGAGGCTTTCCCTTTCTTTCGTGGAGTTTATAATAAATCACTGAAATGTTAACATTTCTGATGAAGTCTTCTACTGTATACGTCTGACGTCCCATCATAGAGCCCTGATGTTGAATCTTTTGAGTTATAATTAATAGGATATAAGGATTGTCTTTCCACAACCCTATGCCTCCTAATGTCAGCTCGTTGAGAAGCCGTGAAAGATTTTTCCCAACAGCTTTATGGTTGATGGATTTCCCTGTGTGGTCATACTCTCAGGGTGGTCAAGGGGGTAGAGACTAGAGAGTATCACTTTATACCGTAATTTAGTTACTTTAGATGAACCTGTGTCTGAATTAAGATCAGTAAACTTTGTTTTAGTATACTTGTATATGGCTCTAGTCTGAAGTATGGTATTGATGTTAGTATGATGGTAGGCATTGGATTCTGTCTATGCATGAGTCCTAGCTTCATTTATGTGTCCCTCACTTAAGTGGTTCCTGAAAAGAAGGATTTGATGTGAAGTTACCTGCATCCGTGCTCCCTACTACCTCCTTCATCCCGCCAAAAAGAGTAGGAAAATGACGCTGCCCGTTCTGTCATAGACTCTTTCGGCCATAGTTTACTATTCGAATCTATCATTGTGTGTATTGTCAATGCTTGATCACATAACCTTTTTGTTCTATAGAATCAATTATTGCCCATGCTACTTTGTGGATGAAGTTTAAACAGTCATGGGGTTGTTTCTTTTCTGATTCAGGAATTGGCTGTCATGGTTGCAAGAGGAAGAGACAATTCGATAGCGTGCTACCCTGTTGTTGAAACTATTCACAAGTATGTTCTTACTTTCGTGTTCAGAAAGTTGCTAAAATTTACTCAGTTGCTTTATTGTACTATTGTTGTGGAAGTACTGCCAATCCCTCTTCCCCTTACGATGAAAAATTGGGTGGGATTGAAGAGTGTATTTTTACTTGCTGATAATGTTTTGGTAGGGAAAACATTTGTCATATAGTTAAGGCTCCTGCTGTAGTACCATGGAAATTAAGAAAACTGGCTGCTGATGTTGCACACAAAGCTGTGAGTACGCTGGAAGGAGCTGGTATTTTTGCTGTGGAATTGTTCTTAACAGAGGATGGACAGGTTGTAAATTATATATTCTTTTTTTAGTTTCCATGTTAAATAATCTGTTTCATTAGATGCAGTTGACCACACTTCACTTTTCTGTTGTTACATTACCAAGTTTCTGTTCTGTCTGCAGATTTTGCTGAATGAAGTAGCCCCTAGGCCACATAATAGTGGACATCATACGATAGAGTCATGCTACACCTCTCAATATGAGCAGCACTTGCGCGCAGTTGTTGGTCTTCCACTCGGTGATCCATCAATGAAGACACAAGCTGCAATTATGTATAATATTCTAGGAGAAGATGAGGTAATTCTTTCTTTGTTTGTATGTTGCGATTAGTAATTTAAAAAGTAGAGGAGTTTTCAGGAGTTAGGATTTTTTTTTTAATCTCAGGTATCTGAGGTTCCTGATGAAATAGTAGTGGTTACTGGCTCTTGCATTCATTGCATTCTATGGAGTGAAATGACTTCTTACTTTTATCTATCTATATAGGGGGAACGAGGTTTACTTTTAGCTCATCAACTTATGAAAAGAGCATTGAGTGTCCCAGGGGCATCTGTCCATTGGTATGCCAAATCAGGTTAGTGAGTGAATTCAATGATCGATTCTTCCTTTCTACATACTTGGTCCTTGTTTTGTTACACTGACAATATGATTTATGCCATTGCAGGAATCAAAAAGCAGCGTAAGATGGGTCACTTGACCATTGTTGGCTCTTCAATTGGCATTCTGGAGGCACAACTGAAATCCTTGCTGAAAGAAGAAAACCCAGATGGTTAGTGTACTGTCTCTAAACCGGTTCCCTTTTTATTCTCATGTTCTGATCATATGCTCACACACAGACGGGTGTTGGGAAGTAAAAATAAGCATATTACTTGATTTTTCTTTTGTTAGCTCATTATTTTATCTTCTTGGATAAGATTGTTTGCTTTGCTTCTTGTGTTATACAAAGAGTATATCTTTGATTTGGTATCTATCTCAAACAGGGAATCATGCAGTACTAGATATTAGAATATCCGGGGAGGGGGATTGCTACTTTTGCATGCAGACATTGCTGGACATTGTGCATTTTTTCCTGAACTGAGCTGTCGTGCGTTTTTAAGGACCTTCTACTATTATTTTTACACCTTGTCAAAATCTTATGGGAGTCAATGATGATCTTATTTCCAGATGTGGCCTCGCCTCGAGTGGGGATTGTAATGGGATCTGATTCAGATCTTCCTGTCATGAAGGAGGCTGCGCGCATCTTAACTTTATTTGGGGTGCCACATGAGGTGGATTTCTCTAAACTCTTTGGTGACAATTCAAGCCATTGTCTGTAATAAGGCATAAGACGATCTCTGAAATTTCTTAAAATTTTGCAGGTGAGAATTGTTTCTGCGCACAGGACACCGGAAATGATGTTTTCATATGCGACATCTGCTTGGGAACGAGGTGTCCAAGTCATCATTGCTGGTGCCGGTGGTGCAGCACATTTGCCAGGTTCTGCATTTTAACATGTTTCTTCACTTAGATTAGATTATTATGTCCTACTTTGTCTTCTCAGTATCATTGTCTACCATGACAATGGCAGTGAGATGTGGGAATATTGTCAATCAAGAGTGATTAGAAACAATTCTTTCAGGTATGGTAGCTGCGCTTACCCCTTTACCAGTTATTGGTGTCCCTGTGCGAGCTTCAACACTGGATGGACTTGATTCCCTCTTATCAATTGTCCAGGTAGTATTTCGTTCGACATAATAAACTGCAAACTACAGATGTTATTAGGTCTCTATGATTCATTTAATATGATGAGAAGTGGTTCTGAATCAAGGCCTGCGTATCTAAGAATCCCTATCGGGATTGACTATGGAACAGTCAGAAGCTTAACTGGGTGTTTTCTTTCTGTAGTACAACAGAAATAGTAATGTGCATGCCTACAATCAAATTCTAGCTTTCCTCAAAGATGAAATGCACATTATTATCCAAACAATGTTGTCTTTGTTTTGTTTGATCTCCTGGTATATTCAGCAATTAATCTTTCTTAGTTTGGGGTGATTCACTGAATATGACTTGTTTCATTCTCAATGCAGATGCCTAGAGGTGTTCCTGTCGCAACGGTTGCTATAAACAATGCTACAAATGCAGGCCTCCTCGCAGTGAGGATGCTAGGAGTTGGTGATTCTGACTTGCAGGCTAGGTCGGGACTTCTCTTCTCTCCCAGGGCCTATGCCCCCTCTTTTTTAGAAAATGCTATTATGAGGCATTGAAATGAGGGAAACACTAACAAGGTATTGCTTCTTTGATTTCCTGCAGAATGGCCCAGTATCTTGAAGATGCGAGAGATGATGTGTTAGTAAAAGCAGAAAGGCTACAGAACGATGGATGGGAAGCCTATTTAAACAATTGAGAAGTGCTACTGCAATTTTTCTACTCGACTTGATTCGGCTATTCTCACCACCAGTTGCTGTTGTGACAATGTAACATAGTGTTATACCTCAATGCATACTGTCCGTGAGGAACATGACGCGAACCCAGATGTGCATGATTTTTCCAAAGAGACAGGATGGTGTTCAAAGCATCACAAAGGTAGAGGATATGCAAGTACGCAACATATGCCTATCAATATACACAGAATAAAACCTGTGGTCATTATCTACAAAGATTTTTATGGCAGGAAGGGGAAGAAAAGCCAAGTCTATCGTCCTTTTTCCTCCTCGGCGTCTAGTTTTCGAAATTTAGCTCCTTTTCTTTTGATCTTTATCGAGCTGAGAGTAGAATGTAATTTTTGCCGTGCAATAATCAGTAGTTCAATCCCGCAGTCTATGCTTAAAGAAGGCAAAGATGTATGGAGTAAGTTACAACTTACAAGGAAATTTTGGTTGTTGGTACTAGAAAATGTTACTGAAGTTTTGGGTTTGGTAGTCAAAATTTGAGCTAGAAATTCGGCCATTCTACAAGTCTATTTGCGCTAGCGGATGAAGAAAGACAATTCTCTTTTATTGGTAGGCTCACCTATGTATCAAGTAGTTTTTCACACGGCTAAGTAGATTTATGGAGATGAGCCCCTGAAATTATGGGCAACGAGATCAATTTTTATAGGTCGTCGGCTAATTATGGATTAGTTTTAATGACTTTTAATAATTAAGTTGTAGGCTTCACAAGGAAACCTTTTTTTTTTAGAAAACTTGACTCTATTAAACTCATATGTATCTTCAAGAAATTGAAAAAGAACATGGGTTGCGAACCCAAATAATTTCATGTTCCTTTTGGGTTTAACCCAATTTCTTTGATAATTTTACACCCGTAAATTCGATGGATAGTTTGCGAAAGTGATATCCTAAAAAAACGTTGATTGAACTTTTGATGATATATTGAATAGTACTCAAAAATAACAACAAAGTGAATGTCAACTCATTAGTTTGCGATGTGGAAATAAACGGTCATTATAAAGAATTTGTGATAAAAATAAATATATAAATATAGAATTGTCACATGAGCAAGAAATTAAACTTCACAATTTGGTCTTCAACAACACAAATTATTCAAAGACTAAATTGTCTCAAGCCTACCTAAAGCCCAATATTTGTTCGGCCAACATGAGTCCATTTACTTTTATGGTCCCTCTCAAGACTAACTACTTAAACCACTAATTTCGAATCTTGAGTTAATAAAAATTGACATTATCCCTTCATTATGATGAAATTAAGCACTTTAAATTTGTCTAATTCATTTTGAAATAATAAATGTTTCATATAAGACTTATTCTCGATCAAATTTTATTACCCCACGTACGACAGTACTTCATATTGTTACATAAGACAGTACTTGATAGTCCATATTGTTTCTAACTTTGTGTTCCTTGGATTTTGGAGGGTCAGCAGTAACATTATTATCACACATGGGCACCTTCACTAACACCTTTTCTAGTAAGTTTCTATACTTTTTTTTTTTTTTATGTTTTTCATTGTTTGATCATCATACGTACTGTCAACATACTTTCTTATTATATGTGTTTGTTTGTTAGTTTGTTTAATACTGCTTGTTGTTATAACTAATGGGTTCACTTTACAATTTGCTTTTGGTGGACTCTTTGCATGTGGGTCCGCTCCCACAAATTATATCCTACACCCCAGCATGCATGATGCATTGTGCACCGAGATAAATATGAACAACGAATATTGAATATGTGCAATACATTCGGTGAATGCATATATACACTACAATGGGTGAATATATATGCTTATGATACTTGGTGAATATGTAAACATGCGTTGTTATAATTGTGAATATGGTGCATGATGCATTAGGCAAGGGGCGCACTATGTAACAATTGGCACACTCCTAGTAGTATGGGGTTTGAAGTTCAGTGTACTATGAGGTTACCTCATTATGAGACGTGCCCTTAAAAGTAGGAGGTAGTTACAGGCACGTCTCACTGGTAACCTTATTCTAAAATTTGTTAGTCGCCCGTCTATGAGATTACCTCATTATAAGACGCGTTCCCGTGAGAATTGGAGGCTTAATATAGCGTTTTAAGGCCCATCTCCTCGTAAGGTAACCTCATCGTGACAAAATGTGAGTGTGAAGGAGTGTCATTCTTTTTTAAAATGATGTTGTGGTTAGTTGTTTTTTTTGGGTGGGGGTGGGGGGGGGTGGAGATGAGGGTATATAGTGTCATAATGAAGGGTTATATATTTTACTCAGCATGTAGTTTCGGAGATCAGAAGGTTCTCTTTTTGGTAGTGTAGAATCAACTAATTTTTTTTAGGTTTTCTGTTATTCGTATATTAGTACTTGGGGAGGATTCCTGTGCAATGACTCGAGAAGTTGCCTCTGGTAAATCTGTATTAGAACTATAGAAGTTCTTAAATAGACGTCATCAAGCTTTCAGTTAGATGCATTCATAAGCAATGCAATGTCGACATGAGATGCTATCATGATATTAGTAATAAGTGTTATAACGGGAAAGTTTGCTTTTGAAGGAATTCTACTGCTTATTTTGCAATAAGGAAACTATTAACTGAGTGCTGATAGTATGTGCTAATTAAGTGACTTTTGAGGGACGTGAGTTGATGTCAGAGAACTGATTCTATGTATTGCTTACCAAATGTTGGCTAGATGGTTTCACCTAGATGGCTAGCCAATGAAAATTGGGAACTGCAATATTTTCTCTAGTTTATGGATTGCATGAACTTTTTAAGTAAGAAGCTAGAACTAAGATTTTAGAGCTTGCTAGATGTCTATGTGTTATCTCCCGCTGGATGAGACACTGTTTTTACTTGTTTTTCATCAGAATTTGGTGGGACGAGGAGGGCAACTTTTGGGGTGGAATATACACAAATGACATAAAGTGCTAGATGTTTATGCTCTCTCCAGAATGATGAGAAAATGTTTCACTTGTATGTTAACGTTGCTCAGTATCACTAGAGAGGTTTTAGATGTTAATGTATTGGGTAGGGGGTAAGCATTGTCGGTTAACATATCCGGAACTCAATTTTGGTTCGGTTAACTCAAAAATCGGTTTGACCTTTTCTAATTTTTTAGAGTAGAACATTGGTTGTCCGCAACAAACAGTTGATTTCAGCGGCTAATCGTAACCGTATATAGAAAAGGTTCTTGTAGCTATACATGCTTTCTCGCACCCATAAGAACAACGGAAGGTCTTGGGATGTTGGTGGTCATAGAAGAGACAAAGTGGGAAGGAGAGATGAGAGATAAAGTGGGGAAAATAAATATGGAATTGGGACGAGAGAAAGAGTCCATGAAATTCTATGATTTGTTGCTTAATACCATGTAAAGAATCGAGAATATATAAAAAAAGTTAAACCGCTTCGGTCACAATTAACCGATTGTCTGAAAAGGCCAACCGTAACTTAAACCATTATCCGCTTAACCGAACTAGTTTTTTTATAACGGTTAACTAGATTGCCAAAAGTGTCGGTTTTTCAGTTTTTCGTTCTTTTTTTCGGTTTCGTTTATTTATGCATACCCATAGTTTTCGGTGCATGGTGAGCTTTGGGTACGTCCTATCACTAATCTGCACCCTGAGAATGTATGCTGGTCTTGGGGCGGATCAGCTGATGAGGGGAAAGGGATACCTTTCTATGATGCTTTTCACTGGTCTCTTTGGTGAATTCCATAATTTCTCGGATATGTCTGAAACTGATTTTTTTTCCCTGAGAGTGATTTGGCTCCTTTCTACACATCAGCTGCTAAAGAGTTGAATTCTCTTACTAATATTTGGAGAAGAACTACATTTGTACATTCTTTGATCCGGGGCTACATGCAGGACGCAACCATCATGGGTAGTTTCGAACTGGCAGGGGGACAGCGGATGACAATTAAGCTACTTAATAGAATCAGTTTTGTCACTTTCTTCATTTGGTGGCCACCTTAGCATCTACATCTTTATTGTTTCCCCTCCTATTTGGAGTTGTCCACTATTAACAGTGATGTGAACTCTGCTTTTAACTGTAGCGTGGGATATTAGTGGTATCTTCATTTATGTAGGTCCTGATGACTGGAAGACGGATGAGCTCACTGCCTTGATTGTCATCTTGGACACTGTGTTATTTTTTGAAGGATAGGGGTGTACCACTATGGATGCCATATGCTTCAGGGACCTTGAGCTGCAAATCTTTCATGAGCTTTTTCAACAAGGCCCCCCCCCCCCCCTTCATCTTTGAGTTTATTAATGGATGGGAATATGGGATATGGTGTGCCATAGTGTTTTTTGTGGGACTTTGGGATTGGAAAACTAATACTTAGGATAATCTTTAACATCGTCAGCCACGCATTGCTCATGGTGCAAATGTTTATGTGATGAATTTGGTCCACACTTGTTTCTTGACTGTGATTTAGGTTATAACTTGGCTCATGTTATGTGGTTTATCTGGGGAGATTGTGGTGATTTTTTCGAATTATTACTATAGTTTGGGCTGGAGAAGTGCGTAGGCTATGGTGTATTCGGATAGTTGGAAGTCTTGCATTTTTTCAGTGAGATACCACCATTACTGGGAATTCATTTGAGGAGGGGTTATTGTTTCAGCATCATTGCGGGCTAAAGCGGTGCGTGATTCCTAAAGTGTCTTAGTGACCATGCTCTGTTGAACTCGGGTATCTTTTAACTTTAAAGTTAGGTGAACTCCTCATCCTTATTGCTTCCTTGCATATAGTTAATAAATTTTTATTCGTCTATCAAAAAATAAATAAAAATTTCTTCACTCACAAAAAGAACTATATGATTGGTCTTTGAGAGAAGCTTTTGAAACTAAGTACCCACTTCTGAATATGTTTGTTTGACCTGCAGTTGTTATCTGTAAGAATTCTTTTCAGAAGGGTAAATTATCAAGTATGGTGTATTCATTGAACTGATGTTTTTGAGTGAGGAGCTGACATTGGTCTACCTTCGTGTTTGTAGAAGTCTTTAGTTACTGGCAACTGACTTTTTAATTAGCCACATGGTGAATTTTCTTTTTTATGCAAGTGGATTAAGTTAAAGGAGAAGCTAGAGTTGGGGGTTGAAGGGACCGAGGGAGAAGAGGGAGATGCAAATTTTGTTGGTTTTTCTCCTTTTCCATGTCTGTCTTTCTTATAATTTCTTGCTCTATAATTTGAAGAGAGGATGTTAGAAAATCTAATCAAAATGGACAAATTCAGCGTAATTGATCATAAGTTTGAGTTTTGATTTTATTATCCGGCTGAAATTGTTATGAATATATAGTGCTTGAAAAATATATAGAACGCTGGCAAAATGATATGCTAGCATAAAGTGAAGTTATAACATACATAATCAGTTTCGATAAAGAGGTATCAGTTCTGTATAGTTACCTTAGTTTTCCTTTTAAAATCGGTTCACAGGTATGGCATACAGTAGAAACAAACTCAACGAGTTTTTATAAGAAGGTTACTAGCTACACTGGTTTGGTGAAATAGACAAGGAAAACATTTTAGTGCCTTGCGTTATGAAACAGCAAAGAACAAGTTTTTTCTGGTCAGTTAATATGATCTACCCGTATCCTAGCAAGTCTGTTGCAATATTTAGAGCTGAGCCTTACATTTATGTTTCCAAATCTGGATATTTTTTAAGTGAAAGCAATCAGCCAGATTTTCTGTAGATTATTTGCTGTAATTGTCATGGCTTTATGCCTTACAATAGGCAACTAGCTCAGATGTGATCTTATTGATTACATACCATATAAAGCCACTGACACTAAATTGTCCTTATCTTTGATTAAATCGACTTTTCTCTGTCTCTCATGCTTTTCGCGGTGTGGTATACATGAAAAAACTTGTGATTCCTTCCATTTATGATTTGTCCTTATCTAGGCTCCTGTTGCTTGAGTTAGCGGTACACGTGTGGTTTTCATTCTGCTCCTTCGTCACTTTGTCTGTTCGTGTTTTGATCTTTGTGTGTATTCCCTGATCTTCTGGAATAAAAGAAAATGGCCTCAAGCAATGGGAAATGCAATTTATGTGGTCATGATATGGATTTACCCCAAGATGGATGGCGTCTTAAGGATTCTACCTACGCTAAGCTTTGTGAACCTTGCTCGTAAGACTTAGTCATGTATACTGGATATATCATTAGTATCCTTTATAGTTGCTTGTACCTTCTTTCTTCCTAGTCATTTGATGTGGGGCTGTTGATTTGGAACTCTTTTGTGCTAGATTTGTCTTGTTTTTTTTTAAAAAGAATAGGTGAAGCAGCTGCAGCAGGGTTATAACTTCTAACAGTTCTTTATATTTCCGAATTGCATCTACCGCCTATTCCATTTATTGTTTGCTGTTTCTGGAGTAATGTCTTTTTCTAATTGGAGCAAATTCCATCCAGTTTCGTGGATATTGGTTAAACTCTATTTGATTCTTGTGTTTACCAAATCACATATGATTAAGGAAGATGTGTTATTTTGCATTGGTGATTTCGATCTCATTCACATTAGGCATAGAATTTGTCTTTCGAGGTCTTTGCATATGTCTCTTTCTCTCCCTCCCTCCTGCCCCCCTTCTTTCTCTAACTTCTGCCTTCCATGGCTCAGCCTGAAGCTCCATGTCTGGTCTCTTTGGTAAACCCTGCTACATTTTCTGTTATGACTTGTGTATCTATACATTTAACGAACTTATGTCGTATTGGAGTGAATAATCTCTGCGCATCGTTAGCTTTGGGCCAAGACGATTCTTTAATTGTGCTCTCGAAGGAAAACAGAAAATCAAGAAGAGAAATGTGCTATACTGCTATTCATTTTCTCCATCTCCTTTATGAAGGGTTAGAGCAAATTTTACATTTAGCCTTTTCAAGTATTTTCTGATAAGTGTCTTGCTATATGGACATAAGAAGGGTTTATTAAGACAAGGTTAAGGACTGTGATATAGGGATTTCAACCAATAAACAAAGACAACTATTGTCTTATGGTTTAGTTTAAAAATTCTTAATAGATTCCCTTCTGTTTTGGTGCAACTGTAATCTGTGGCCATCTTGGTATCTTCTGTTGTAACTTCTGATCTGTTTTTTTATCCATCCCCTATTATTGATTAGTTATCATTTGATAGAAACAACTCTCTCCATCGTTTATATTTGTACTATTAAGGTGAATATTTGAGGCAGTGCTAGATTTCTCATGGCTTTGGCAAGCTTATAGACCATCTATATTTTTGTGTCTCTTTACTTTGTGCAAAAGAATATGAATTTAGTCTTCCCTAATGAAGAACATCGTATTGTGTCCCTCGTGTATTTGAGGAAAAGTTGGAAACTTGAATCCAATATTAATTGTGACGTCCATAGCCTTAGGAAAGGCTTGTTATGAATTCTCCTGGTCTTAGTTTATCCCGTCCAGCTTCTGGGAACTTTCTCTTCTGTGATTGTAGTTTCTTCTTGTTTCTCTAAAGTCATTTTATTTCTCTTATATAAAGAGGAAGGAACAGCCTTTGAAAGATCTGTTACCTCATCTCCGTGGCTGATTATGATTATTAGATCAACATGCACCACGTCTAAAGTAGAACTTGGGATACATCTGTGGTGGATATTGCCGCCTGGTGAAGTTAGAGTTATTGACTTATTGTTCAAGGGACTGTTTGCTCGAGCATATCTTGCCTTCTCCTCAAGGGTTAGCTGCCTGCGCCTCTATCCGGCTGGTAGCCTCAGGTCAATATGCAACCATTACATGACAAGGTCTTTAAACAAGGATGGTTGTGTAAAGCTAGAGAAATTGTAAAGTGTCAGAGCTGGGTGGATTGTGGTTAGCAGATCTATAGTTTTGCTCGGTGTCACAATTTAGCAGATCAATGTGCAATCATTGCATAAAAAGCTCAAAAAGAGGATAGTTGTGTAAACCAGACAAATTGTAAGGCTTGGGAGCTAGGTGGATTGTGGTTAGCAGATCTATTGTGCCGGTGTCTACAGAGATGTCTGTCTTTTTCTTCTTTTTTTCTGCGTATTCTGATCACATAACAGATTCTACATCTAGTAGTTGATCATTTTGGCCTTTTATAGTGAGAAAAAGTGATCTTTGTCGTCGTCCTTAATGGAAGTAATTTCAGTGTTTAGGCCATTGATTGAATTCGTTGGAAGCGAAATGAAGGAGAGAAGATGTATCTCGGCTTATTTGAATAGAGTGCTACGTGCGGTATAAAAGTTGTGTTTTCAGGAGAAAATCAGTAATAATTGATCCAAATTTCATCAGATCATCGCCAAATCTCATTCTTAGTAGTACTTACTAGTACAACACTGTCATTAATTTACTCATAGGTTTACTGAATTTGGACATGTAGACTAACTCTTGATGCTGTTTCTATCAGGTAACAGTCTATTGGAGGATATATATTAGAGAGGATATTTAGCTAGGAATATTCTAGAGTATACTAGATAATTAGGGTTAGGTTAATGGACCTTAGTCCAACTCTATTGTACTATATATTGAGGCCTTGCCTCCATAATAATATTATCTAAGCATTCTCATTATCTCACATGGTATCAGGCTAGGTTTCTCCAAAACCCTAAACAACAAAAATCCCTTTTAGCTTCCGCTCCC
>CAAKMY010036293.1:0-14658 GCA_901111285.1 Corrigiola litoralis
GTAAGGGGGTAGTTTTCGGGTTCTGGGGGGTAGTTTTCGGGGTCTGGGGGGGTAGTTTTAGGGGGTTTTGGCGGTGGTTTCGTGGATAGGGGGTAGTTTTGGTGATTTGGAGGGTAGTTTTTCATGGTTAGGGGGTAGTTTTTCGTGGGATTTGGGGGTGCTTTTCGTGTCGATGTGGGCGGTTTTCGTGGGTAGGGTGGTATTATGGGTTGGGGGGTAGTTTTTAGTGGGCAGGGGGTGGTTTTTCGTGGTTAGAAGGTGGTTTTGTGACTATAGGGGGGCTGTTGTGAGGTAGATGCGTCCGGGGCGAGGGTGAGGATGCGGTGTCGTCGATGGCGCGGTGGTGGAGGGGGAGCAGTGCCGGGCAGGGGAAGGGGAGCCAATAATGGAGGTAGGGGAGAGATGGGAGGGGTACTGAAATTTGAAAGGGGGGAGGGGTACTGCAACTTGTTAATTGGGCTTATTGGGCCGTCTATTTTTAGCACTAAAAATAGACCGTCTCACAGGAGACTTGCTGTATTCCACAAATTATTCGACCATAGAGTTTATGATTATATGCATATATAACTTGTACATTCAAATTATTATTTGAACATTATCATCTCTATTATTACAGTGATAAATCAATTTATTACAAATTAAGGTAACATTTAAACTTGCATACATGCATATATTACATTTATTATGGTTGTAAAAATACCTTGAAATTATAGTTTTTATTTATTTAATGTTGTTTGTTTTCCCCTTAAACAGTTGCGATAAAAGTGATCACTCATGGTGGATCATATATGTTTAAAGGAAAATTAATTATTTCAATTATAATGGTAATGTTAGATTTAATTGGTATTAGTTTTTACATTTACTAGAGACACAAAGAGAGAGAGAAAGTGTAACATCTATGTCGTTTTAGAAAGTGATGGTAGGATGACATGGCGCAGAGGTGTGATATGATGACATGACGTAATATTTCTACTTGAACAAGGTTTAAGATATCAGTAAAATTAGAAACGACAGCCTGTAATTCGACATTGTAATTGTTCATTTCACAACGCTCTTCCTTCCACAAAGAAAATTTAAAAGTAGATGTTGCAATAGTCATACCTTGGAAGAAGATTCTATTTAAAAGACAATCGTATTGTCAAAATAGGCGAATTTATAATTTGTCTAACCACGAAACAAGAACCCTTTTGTTCTTTCTCATTTGTATATGTTTCGAATTGTGGGTTTCAAGCTCATCTTATCATTGAAGCTATCCATTTTCCACACATTAATTAGTCTCATTTAGGAATGTCAATTTCGCCACTATGAATGCTCTATATATTCTTGAGTCGAGAAGTATATTTGTCCTTTCTTGAATCGAGAAGTATACTTGCCCTTTGTTCACTCGAGAACTTACACTTTACCATACTTTTTTCCTTCATTGCGTTCACCTCGACTTCAACTATCTTCCTCGCTATTCTTGAAATCTCATAGATTATTATCCGATCTCTTTTTGATGCATGTGTCACCTTGCGCGCTCCAAAATAATATTGAAACATATCAAAATGCATATAAATCATCAAATGCATATGGTTCTCTAAACGGAATGACTCTACACTATACCATCCAAAACGACCACATGTTAGCGCTAAATGACATCAAAATGAACAGATAAACTCGATGTATCACTATTAAAAGAATGTACACAAATTGCAAGTTACATTGAGGCCAAATCACATTTAGAGTTTCCTTCCCTCTTTTTTGTGACAAGAGTCCTTCCTGACGTTTACAGTTTTACGTATATGATATATAGTATATATTTTGCTCCCTCTTTCTGTTTTTAACTGATATTTGATGCTTAGTTTACTACTTCATGAGCAGCGTCTCGGAAGCTTCTAATGTTACTTCTACTGAAACACATTACACATGGGAAAAGGGTATCAAAACTTCTACAAATCATGATCATTGTCCGTTTACTTAAGCTTCCAAGACATATGTGGATTATGTCGTAGTCATAGACACCTTAGTTTATCCAAGCCTTCACAGTTCACACCATCGCAATTGCAACTAGCCTTCGGAAAGTTATTGCATGCTTAAGTAATGACTTGCAAAGATAGGTCTAATTATTGAAAACCACGAGGCCGTATACATTTTTGCGGATGTAAGCACTCTAAGTAGACATTATAGTAGAGTTTCAAGTGGGCTATAAGATTCCAGTACATAAAAGACAGCGATTGAGGTGCATGTATACAAATAGTATTGCATTGTCCCTTTTAATTTTACAGAACAGAGGAGAACATAGTAAACGTGAAAAGTGTATGTATGACAATAATAAATTGGTCTTTGACGGTGGGACATGATAATTTAACTACAAAAATAAACCTTGAAATAGATACTTTCATCACAGTGTTCTCGACTACCAAAAATTTACTATAGTTTCTAGACCTATCAAAGTTGGTTGTTGTGACTTGTGAGTGGTAAGGACGCTCATCTCTTGAAGAAGTGGTGAGGGATTCGAATCGTGACTTTTATGAATGGAGCAACCAAACTTGGGAGGGGCTATCCATTGCCTTCAGTACCCCGAAGAATATATCCCTATACCGGTGGGGATACTCCTAAGACACAAAAAAAAAAAAAAATCTAGACACGAGTACCGTTTTTAATGATGAATAAATCAATTGCATCAATATTAGAGTTTATAAAAGTAATTAATTACTTGACCAATTTCTAACTAACTTGCATGGATTGAATCGAGTTGAGACGTTATTGAAAATGAAGTTAAGTGGACCATAATCACAGATTCACATTATAGGATGTCATATAGCATTTGTCATTTAAATTGATTCACAAACTATTGTGTCTAAAATAATAACCTAAGTGTATTTTATGCTGATTAATATGAAGCATATACTATACCCACAGAGCTCGAAATCAATCGGAGTTTACTATTTGTTTCTAAGCCAAAAGCAAGAAGTTGTTCTAGGGGTAAAATTATGTATGTTAAAAAAAATAAAAAGTAGTTAAAGATTCACTAAAAAAATCATTGATTTAACTATGATGTGAGGACTCAAACTTTGCAAGTAGTTTGGTTTAAGGATCCATATTATTAATTTTTTGGTTTGAGGATCTCATGTAAAATTTAGTTGTCAAAATGTTATAAAGACATTAAATTTGCTAATATATAATTGACAAGAACATAAATTACACTAAGTTTTAAATGAATGTTGGTAAAAAAATAAATATGAGACTTTTGGCATCGTTTTGTGACACTTACGAAGACATGGTATATCAAATAATATGATCGGATTAATTAAGATTTGAGTCATATCGATTTTGGGCTTAAAATTTAGATTGGCGAAATTTTCGATTTTGGAATGATTCAGGTTGACCAACGGGTCAAAAACGTCTTTTCTCCAATATTATATATGGCGTATATTACAAAGAAATCGTGAAAAAATGTTTAAAAGAACATTCAAAATATTCTGACTACTTTTTAGCAAGGCATAAAACCATAAACATTTTAGCTTGTACTGCCAAAGAAGGGTTAATTGCTATCTTTGGATTGTAGGAAAAAGTCTGGTTTCTTGTTTAGAAAAAGAAAAAGGCAAAGAGCAAAACGCGGGAATAATGCAACCCATCGTCCATCGACCAAACCAAATGAAACAAACTATGAATATATCACTGTACGAATTTAAATGACTAGAATGCATTCACTATTACTTTACATATTATTAGGAGTAATACAACCTCCCCAGGAGGTAGACATTCTCTGCCTAAGAGTATCAGTATAGGGATCAGTTAACAAATCCTTTTTGCGTGTCTGATGATTAACATACTTTTGCTTTAATAAATTACATTTAATCAATTGTAATTAATGTTTTATCAGGAGACGTAAAGGGCGGATGGACACGTGTCGCATATTGCGTGGATGACGCACCGCATCACGTGATTAAAATATCGCTGGCCTACAACAAGGTAGCCTCCCTAATCACGTGGCCCAACTCATGATTTTAAGTGGTGGGGCTCACTTCCATTATGCACGATCCCTTTTCACTAAAATTTTAGTTACTTGAAATTTTGGAAATTTACCAAATGCTTTTTTGTTACGTTTAGCTATTGAGCTCAGGATTACTTGGATTCGATGGCCTTATATAATCTCTTGTTCTCTCACTCTAATGAGCACTTGTATCTTGATCGCTTTATGTAATTATTATCAATAGTCAAAACTATTCTATATCTCGTTTATTAGGTTTTATCAAGTGATTATAATTTTGATTCGATATGATTCAAAAAAAAAACAAAATGTCAATAACTTAAAAAAGATCACTTAATAATTTGCATAACTATTACACCACTTTATCACATTCCACCATAACATTCTAACTACTTGTTATACTGACACCTATCGCGATAAGAGAAACTTAACAATAATTACGAATTGAAATATTACAACTGAAAGAAACTGTAAATAAAGATAAGAAAGAATATGTCATCATCTCAATCTCAAAAAAAAAAAAAAGTGTACATGATTTTGAGATCATGTTATTTCAATTCCAAATAAAATACATTTCTTTATTTTCTATTAAACATTTTTTATAATACTTACAAAAATCTGCTATACCATAAGATTCGTATAAGTTTAAACGCCGAATCACTTTAAGAACATTGAGAGCAGATTATCTGTAATGTTTTTAGAGTAGAATTAAGATTTTTATGTAGAGATTATGAGAAAATAATTATATAATACTATAACTCTTTTTAATTGTATATTTATGTGCCCCATTTTTACAGAGGTCTAGCTAGATCCGTTAAGTACAAGTTGGCATCCAACATGGATTAAAATGCAACTAATATGATCCTGTATTAATGCTGGGGAAAGGACAAATAGAACAACCCTCACCGTATTATATAACGGTGAGATTGAAAGAGGAGAGGAGGGTAGGCATGTGAAAGGAGTGATCCCCCTAGCACATCGTAGGTGCCGTAAATTGATGTGACAGTACACTCACTTGTATGTGTACTACAAATTTCCAACCTTAAAACAAGAAAAATAAAATTCTAAAAACAACAGTATTGTAGGCTGAAGAGTGCACGTGAGTGAGGGAAGCAGCCGGTCACGTGCGCCCATCCCCCTGCCGTTCATCTGCCACTCTGGCTGCCGGGTCGCGTGCGGTGGGGACCTTTCATTCCCACTCTTTTAACGGCCCGTTAATTATAGACCCGTCACCGTTATGTAACTCCGTTTAATAAATTTGGATTAGCCACCTTCACTTTTTATATCGGTTTGACAAAAAGCTTGTTTTAATAATTTTGTTTAAAGTAGCTTGCTTAAGCTTCGTTGTTGGTTCATTAAAGTTACCTATCTTATCATAGATATGCCATTTGGACTTAACTTTATAGATTTGCATAGAACTTAAATTATTAGACCAAATTTATTGAAATTAAATTCAACTTCGTATAACCAATTGAATTGAAGACTTTGAGGTGAAATAATTGGAACTTATTTGAAAAATTTGCACATCACTACGGTTTTAAAGTTCATTCAATATTATGGTCAAGAATATGCACTTTGGAAAGACTTTACTAGAACAATATTGATGTTACTCTCGATCAAGTCCAAAATAACATGACTATTTGATTATCTAAATTGTGCTTAGTGCACAAATTTTATATTGATTATTTGATTTAACTAGCTGCAGAAAATTCAAATATATGATTTGGTTTGAGTTTCCTTTGTAATTATCCGCTGATTAAACTGCAAGTCATTATACATTACAACATGTATATTAGTATTTCTTTCTTAACTATATGAATCCAAACAAATATAGGGAAACTAAAGATACAAACAATTAAAAGACTTGAATGATTTTGGCATTCAATTTTTTATTGTATTAAATATTAAAATTAGAGTTATTTGAGTCAATAATTTGAGTAGAAATGTCTTTTAAAATCTATTTTTTTACTTTAATGTACCTAAACCGTTAATAGCACCATATCATCATTTATGATTTATTGGATACTAAAATGATCGTTTGATTTGGAAAAGAAAAATCAAGTAGTTCATTAGAGTTTTTTCATTGTACTCCCAACAAACAATGAACATTCTATGTTGGAGAATTTTCCACACCAGGTTGTATTATAGAAGTGTTAATTAATTTATTAATTAATTGACATAGTATGTGTCTATTGGATTGACCGTTGATTGAATCAATGGTCAAGATTCAATCATGAAGGGTCATGTCTTTTCATAAATAGACACCATTCTCTCAATAAATACCAATACTACATCATTTGTCAATATGATGAGAAAATAGATTTTCCATGATGTTGGTCACTACAATTTTGTCTATGTCTCTAGTACGCTTAGTGGTCTAATATAGTTAGTGCAAAACGCTATTAAGACTTCTTTGTATCCCAAAAACTAATTCATATAGCCCGGATGTATAGGGGGCGAATTGAGTCTTTAGGACAGCGTACTTGTACGTGCCTAGAAGCCATCAACTTTACCATAATGAACCCCAATTTCCAACATTCTAGTCATAGTTGGCACAATACTGTGACCTAATTTTTGGTCTACTATATGTACTAGTAGAAAATACTCGACATATGATCATTCTTGACATTTTCGCCTTCCAACTATTAAAAATTGAAATTAATTCTTACTCCATATCTTAATTATGCATGCTCAGCTAGCTCCCTTAACATTATAAGAATAGTATTAGTTTAGTAATAGAAAAAAGATGATACGTGTACTTAGATATCATTTTATACGAAGTAGGTTTAGAAAATAAATTGCATATACGGAGTATGTCTATATCACGAAAGTATAGTATAAGAGCTAAAGGCAAAGGAACTATTGATGAAAGTCTTTTGGGCTTCCGACTTTCCTAGGGACATTGTGAGCTTTGTCTTTTCAGTTGTTTTTGTTACAATGTTGACTCTTTTGGTGTATTTGACCTGTTGGCTGTTGCACTTTTAAACATGCGATCGTACACAAATGCGTCTAACTTTCATGATGGGCAATGACATATGAATAATAGACAAAATACATTCACACATATATACTATCCACTATATTCAGATACACAACCAACACAAGTGATGCACATACAAACACATAGACTGGAGAAGAGCTCCAAACAAACACCTTTTGACATCACATTTCCCTTACGGATCACCACATACTACAAAATGGGTGGCATGGGCAATATTTTGGAAGAAGCAAAAACCATTTATATATGTTGTCATAAACAATCATATGCTATAATTATACACGTAACAGTGAAATAGATTAGGGAAGGGAGCTATATGAGTGTCATGTTTGCGTTGATACATAAAGGCACGTGCTTATGGAAGGTGTTTGTGGGTTGTAGGGGCGGTGAGAGGGACTCTTTTGCCCTTTCTCGTGACGGTGTCACGTGGGAGATATGGGTCCCATGACGACCCTTAGTAGAAAATTAACTTAAACATATAACAGAAAAGAATATAGTGGGAGCATGTGGTCTGACCTGTCGTTAACGGGTCATTTTGGTATCTTATCTGATGTGTAACGTGTGGCGTGCGAGTCACGTGTTTAGTCGCGTGCTCTCCCTCTTTTGCTATTTAAGTGACGTCTCCCCAGTAGTTGAGGAACAAGTGTGTGTATGTCATTGTGGCAAGGCTAAACTCAAGATAATTATCATGTCGTTTTACTGATTGCGAATTTAATGCCATTGATTCATTGAAGGTTAAGCTGTCCACGGATTGCAACTAAGGCTTCTGTTTGGTTTAAAGATATCTAAAATCAACTTTCAATCATCACTTGAGTAACTTAAGCACAACCGAAGTCCTCTATTTTTTTTAATTAAAATTAGACAGTCATAGATGGTATATTTCTAGCCTAAATTGATTACTTGTTTTACAATTATGATAAAAAGCGACCACTTCAATCGTTCAATTCAATTCGTGGCTATGTCTAAATGTCTAATTATAAAGCAATGTAAAACCATTTTTCTTTTACTAATTTATATAAGTTCAAAAGTTGTTCAGTACTTACCATTAAGTGGTGGACATAGATATTAGTTTCTTTGAACTATAATATTTTATATTTTTTTGATCAGTTACTTTTTTTAAGGGAGTGAAAATCAAGGAATTTAACTATAAATAATTTCAAACTTAGCATGCAAACAATTTCACACATAAGAATCATTGTCGATGCATTTTTTGGTATTTTCATAATTAAGTTTGTATAAGAATACATATTTAAAATTTCTTAAATTGTACTTTCAGAGTAGTAAGCAATGAAGACAGATTGCATTTAAATAAGTCAAAGTTCCTCACTACTACTTGACCCTTATATAAACCATCTAATTTCAAATTAAAAAGGACTGTCTCAAAGTGATCACTTTTTTTCGCTTAAAAATGTCACTCATATTGCAGTGTTAATAGAAAATGACCATTAGGTTGAAAGCTCCTTTTTATCGTATAAAATATTTCATAATTTTTGTCCGTACAAGCATATTAATTGCTTATATCATGCATACTTTAACTTTATCGTCGTATAACAATCTTATAAGTCCAAGAAGACTAAAAATTTAATTAAAAAAATAATATAATGTATAATAGATGACATGGATGTCAATCACTACATATATAAAAATATATTAACTTGATTAAGACAAAGTTACACTAATATGTATAAAGACTAGGTATTTAGTGTTTTGAATCGATTATTTATTTCAAATATCACATTTCAATATAATATAATTCTTTCATGCATAATTCAAACAAACTTCGAAATGACTTTAATCGGGTCAAACGCTTACTCTAACCTTATAAATCTCAAGTTCTTCGAATTCCGACGCTCAACCCTAACCTTGAATTTTCGGGTTGATATAATATGGGTTTTGGATTGGGTCGAATACTCGAATTTTAACAGGTCTTGGGGGAAATGAGAGTCTGAGGCCCCCATTAGAAGATGGGATAAGAGGAATGTTTGAACCGACTACTAGGCGTGATGCAAGACCAAAAATGACTAGGAAGAATGTTAAAGGAGTAAAATTAAGCTTCTTAGTTCATCTACCATCTTCCATAATTTCCAAGATATACTCATGTAGCAAACAAGAGAGTGGAAATTGTCAGGTGAATTTCCACGCACTACCTTCCACCCTGACAATTCTCCTATTCTCATTCTCATAATACCAAAGATGCCATTAAAACTCCCTCAAGTTCACCCACCAGTTCTAGGAGACAACACCAGTGGAATAATTCATTTACCTTGGATTAGCACAAGGATAGAATACAGCTCAAATCATGTAAAATTTGTTGTATCCCTTCCGTTGCACTTATAAAATGAGCTTGTAATTTGGCAAAGCTGCCATTGAGAAAACCTGGAGATCACTCATTTATTGTCTATGAGATACTGTAGACTTACCATAGTACTACGAATTCAGTGCAACGGGCTGTCGGACAGCCTTTCGAGTTGCCTTATATCCAATAATGTAATAATAATACCTAATGCCTTATTATTGATCAGGCACTGGCAATGCAAACTTGCAATTTCTCAATTTGCAACTCCAGTACTGTTCAATTTCTGAGACATGATCGAGTTGACAACATCATTTACAAAGACATAAAAACATTTATGACAGGAACTAGGAACTATGGCACATCTGCGGAGCTGCTCAAGCTGATCAACATGCCGGCATACCAATGTCGGGCGCCAGCTAACTATTTTTCGATGCTCAAAACCACAGGACGCCAAGATTGTATGTGTAGAAAGCCGGGCAATTTCCTTAAATGAATCAGTTCCTGGATTAATAACAAAGAAAAAATGACGTTTAGAAAAAAGGAGAAAGAATCTTCTATCTACTAGAAAATCAACTACTCCTACACTAAAAAGGAAAAAAGTGGAATCCTATACAAAGGAAAAAACTCATTTTGTCCGAAACAAGGAAAAAACTCACCATATGAGAGGATACAGAAAGACCGATGTTCAGATATAAGTTAATGGAGTTCCGCAGTTTAAGCAGATCAAGTCAAAAACAAGGAGAATTGGGATGGGAGCAGTGGTTCCATACCCAACTTCCACCCTGGATACTGATCTAATTCTCTTTGATAACGACACCTTACCTCCCTACCCACCGACCAAACCCCCAACCCCAAAAAAGAAAAAGAATGAAGGCAAACAATATGACATGATCTAGTTGTTTAACATCACGAGGAAACCTGGGACATACTTGCAACAAAGTAACAACACTACATGTCAACTCTAGTTCATCATACATATAAAAGTGCAAAAACCTCCACTTAAGTAGGTCTTAAAAACAAGATGCATCATCTCAAGAGTCCATATTGTGGCCACATAACCATGAAGAAACCCAAAATTAGAAAAGAAAAAGAAAAGCTACTCCGTAGCATACATTCCAATTGGAGACCATAGACTAAGAAATAGATTAAATCTTTTACATGTGATAGACAAATAGATGGAAAAGAGTAGTTCAAACAAATTTGATCATGTCCCCTCCAAATATATGCCAGACTGCCAGAGTGTGTTCTTCTACAGCTCTGGCTTCAAATCTTTACTACCTCTCAATGTTTCCTTTTTTGCCCTTTTTCTTATTTTTATTTCTTCTTTGGTTGTGGAGAGGGGGGGGGGGGCGATAATTTATAAACTGATAGAACATCTAAAATTATAATAAAAGGCTTGATTAGTAGGACACATAGATTAAGGGATAGTAACGAAACTTGTGTTCAACCATCCCATGTATCGTCACTTGGTATTGGAGAAGAATGGTAATCATCAGCAGATAAATGGGAACAAAGAATGTGTAGAAAGACCTATAACCAACATACCTAATCGTTTGTCTTTACTGAGAAGCTTCAAGTTCAGCTTGACAAGGGACAAAATCTCATTCTTTACCTCATCATCTTTACCAGCCGCCTTGGTGATCTTGGGACCAACTTTCCTCGGAGAAATGGATATTTCCTTACCCTCTATTTTAACACAAGATCCATCAGAACCACCTGCCGTAGTTTCATATGGACATGTTGAGCAGGCAGAACCATTGCGCTCAACGGAAATATTTGACAATCCTCTACCGACATTTTCATGAGACAGTAAGCCAGCTCTGTCATGACAAAAATCAGCTCGGAAAGATTGTTCCTCTTCCTTGTTGATACAAATATTTGATTTTCTGACTTGTTTCAAAGGAAAAGTAGATACTTTCGACCTTGGCAAATTGGTAGAAGATACAACAGAAGCTATAGTGATTGGCCTACATGAAGACGTTGAGCAGGGATAGCCATCAAAAACAACATCCGACACTCTTCTGCCTGACTTTCCGTGTGATGTTGAGAGAGGTTCTTTGTGACACATATCAGATCGAGCTGGAGTATGTCCTTCTCTAGATGTAGAAAATTCAGACACACAGGAGTTTTGATGCTTGCTGTTAGAGGTGCTAGCAGTCACTGGGACAATACCGGTGAACTTTTGTGAACTCTGACCAAGCTTTCCACTTCTGTTATTAGTAAGCTTCTGCACCCTCAATTGAGAGCATCTCACATCCCTTTTCCCATATATCACACATTCTGGCACAAAGTTGTCCACCTTCAGACCATGAGCTTTATCATAAGAAGTCTTAGAAGCACTTTTTGACCTTTTAGAATCCTGCATTGATTTTGCAATACTCATCAATTTCCAAGCTCTTTGGACATTATAGGCCTGTTGATATCGGGATGCATCACACACAGTGGTTTTTGCCCTCAATTGCAAAGAACTTTTAAGTGAAGATCCTTCATAAGCCGCTATAGTCACACTCCCTTTTTGACTACCCTTACCACTGGAACTCAACAAATCAGAAGAGAAGCTCAATGATCCAGATCTGAAAGCATCCCAATTCTCTCGTAATAAACTGATGTGCTTGTGAACATTTCGACAATTACTCAGTGTTCTAGCACTTGAATCCCTCATTTCAACCAGGGAATTCGAATTACCTCTTGCACCTTGTAAGCTTCCTGTACAAGAATGATTCTTCTGGTCAGAGACTATAGCAGATGAAGAGAAAGTCGTGGGATGTGAGACTAATTTGAGAAGTCTATCAGCACCAGAATCAGGAACCTCTGGGCTCGACTCCCTCACAATATCAAATATTGAGACTGAAGCAGGAGTAGATTGAGGTTCATCAACTTGTTCTTTTTTCACATCATCAACATGTTCTGAATTAGCTGAAGAATCCATATTATCATCCATTTGGCTATCATGTTGTTCAGACCTAAGAAGGGTGCAATCATTACAAAACCAATCGCCCTCAGGTACAGTGAAACCAAGGCCAGCACAGTAAGTATGCCAAGCAGAGTCACAAAGATCACATAGTAGCAAAAGGGTTTCGTCATGTGTACCACTGCAGACACTGCACCTTGCTTGCCCATATGGATCAGCAGGATCCCCAAAAGGATCATAAAGCTGCAAGCAAACCCAAATAAAACAAAAAGAGATGATGATCACCTGATAAAAAATACGCTACTACGTAGTGATTGTCCACACCCCCATCCTCTCTCATCATAAAACAAAAACGATCAAGGGAGACAATCGAATCATTCCTAACAACTATATAGCACCGTCATTGTAAAATCGCAGTACATAGACCAATTTGAGTCAACAGTAACATATATCAAATTTTCATTGCATGCCAAATTCGAACTCAACATAGTTGTCATACAAGTTTCACACATCACCGACGTCCTAATCCATGAAACACCATCAATCACAAAAATAGTTTTTCTTATTCCAACATAACAAAAGTCCACATTTGCTAATACAAAAAGCCATCCACGAGCATCGCTACATTCTACCCAATAAAAATCTTCCATCCGGAAATGGGGTCCCATTTTGTGTCCCACTGCCTTTTTAAGTTTTGCCACATCATCTCACACATGACGGTATGTATTCTTAAAGGGCCGACATGGTAAATTAAGGCATAGGACGTAAATTTGGACAGATAATCTCAATGCCTAATCCCATGTCAACAACTTCAAATGGTCAAGCCGTTGGGCGTTCGTGCCCACGACCTAGGTCCCCTCTTCATCAATGACTTGTGCACCTCTCTATAGTCCAAAAAAACCTAACAAACACTACTTGAGCGATAATATTCACCTCCCTAAATCACTACCCCATATTATAGCACAAAAACTTTCATGAGAAAGTTTGACCATAATGAGTTTTTAAGACTTTGCACATTTCGAAGCAATGTTACCTTTGAACTATAAGTTACATTTTTATTTTTCAAAAGTAATGATGCACATCTCGAAGCAATGTTACCTTTAAAAAATAAAGTTGCATCTCTATTTTTTAAACGTAATAATGCACATTTCGAAGTAACGATACCTTTGAAATATTAAGTTACATCTTTATTTTCAAAAGAAATGATGCACATCTCGAAGCAATGTTACCTTTGAAATATAAAGTTGTTACTTTTGAAAGCTCACAATAGTGAAAGCTTGCCCATACATCTTACAAACACACATGTACCACCATAAGCAATGATTAGACGGTCTTGCCCAAGTCTTACCAATATTACAAACAATTCAATGTAACAAAAATCACATGCCACTAGCTAAATTTCACACTCGAAAAATGGAAAAAAGATAAAAATATTGTTCCAATGCAAATAAAGCACACTACGATTTTCCATAGCAAAGAAAAGAACTAGCTCAAGTGGTTAGAACTCTCTTATCCCAATCATGAGGTTGGGGGTTCAATTCTTATCAGCAACTTTGTGCGCACAATTCAGACAAAAAAAAGGGAACAATTTTCCATAGCAACAAACATAATCCCAACAACAACAACAACAACAATTCCTTAGAATAAGAATAAAGAAGCTGACCTGATCACGAACCGGAACACGAACAGCCCCATCCCCAATAAAGCTCCCATCCCTCCTCACCCGCCGAATACTCCCGAACCTCGCCCGGCACAACGGGCACCTGGACTCGATCTTGGACCACTCCACAATACAAAGAAAGCAATAGTAATGATGGCAACTATCAATCATCCCCCGGACGCTCCTCCCCTCCTCGGCAAAGCATACTCCGCAACTCTGCGGCGGCGGCTTTTCCGCCGGGATGTCGCCGGAGGAGGGGGTGATTGGGGCCTTGCCTTTGTCCAATGATGGTGGGGAGTTTGGTGGGGTTAGGGTTTCGAGTTTGATGCGTTTATTTGGGGTTTCTTCCATGGCTGAGTTGCGGAGGTCCGAGTTGGGGTGAGTCGGGGTTGGTTTAACTCGGTGGTGGTGAATGGTGGAATTTTCCCACCAAATATTTTTTACCGCGGGTGATCCTAAATTAACCTAAAGTAGCATTATTTGAGAGTTCTTGTATTAATTTTCCACACTAATAACAAGTTTCCTAAAGTAAAATAACTAGTACTCTTATTTGGCCTGTAAAATTCACGGGGTCGTTTTATGATAGCTTTTGCGTGGTTTTTTTGGGTATAAATTTGGTGTCCACCCTCTCACAAACTTTTTTGGAATTTTAAAATTAAAAGGAAACTAAAAAGGTGATGTGAGAGGGTGGGTGTTAAAATGGTAACCACTCGGTGGGTGAGTATGATTTTTCACGTTTTACTTTTGGTATTTTCTGAAACATAAGATGAGTTTTGTGGTTTTTATTAT
The DNA here is from genome assembly GCA_901111285.1 of Corrigiola litoralis. Lineage (NCBI taxonomy): Eukaryota > Viridiplantae > Streptophyta > Magnoliopsida > Caryophyllales > Caryophyllaceae > Corrigiola > Corrigiola litoralis. The sequence goes on from CAAKMY010036293.1 coordinate 14,628, forward strand.
ATTAGCTTACAAGTATGGGTGCCCGGGGTTT
>CAAKMY010036294.1:0-39677 GCA_901111285.1 Corrigiola litoralis
ACTATATTTTATCTTATATATTAGAAGTTCATTTGATCTTTATCTTTAATTATGAATAGTGCTAAAAAGTGAAATGGGAAGAATAAGAAGAAATGAAGGTAGTACATGATTAGTATAGTACTCTATATTGTCCTTCAACTCCCACATTATATTATCAAAGATTTATTTTGCATCTAAAGATTATGGGTAGTTTGGTACTCTATATTCAGAAAACTTTATACAATATTGGCAGCTAATAGTACACTTCTGAAGTAGTTTATAGTACTATAGTAGTAACATCTTTCTAGAAAATTATTACTAGTTGTTAGTAATTGATTTCTACTTTCTCAGGCAAAAATTATAGGATGCAAAAAGTCTTTGTAGCCATTGCTAAAAATGACTAAACAAAAATAACGTTGAGCTTGCTAAGTTGCATGCAAGAAAGGGTGAATTCATGATTAGAAAACGACGGTGGTGATTCTATTATGTTTGCTACAATATTTTATCAATTTTTTCTACTCTTTTCTTAGTATTTTCTACCTCTTTCTACCAAAACTTTCAAATTTGTGGATAGCTATGTTATGCCATACTAACTCTGTATCCATTAATGTATATGGAGTATAAGACTTGTACTCAAAATGTTACACTATAAAGAACTAATGAACAAATTCAAAAAAAAAAATAAAAAATTGTAGAACTCTAGTAAAGAAAATTATCATAGGAATTCCTTTTGGACTTGATTTGATCTAATCTTGCTGGATCCTACTTGTGTATAGAGAGCATCAAGAACTTTTAGCAAAAGAATAAACTAAAACTTCCAATTTCCAAGTGTAGAGTGTGTCCCCTTTCAATAAACACCAATATAATGCATTCATATCCAAGCTGTATCATACCAACTTATTCTCAGAGGCCAAGTAAGCTTACATTTTGATCTGAAATCATATAGTCCTACCAGTATCATGTGCAGGCATATCTATATAGACACTTCTCCCTGCCATCTTTGACTATTTTATTCAACATTTCTCAGTCCATTCTATGATTATGAAAGTTTAGATTTGCTGAAAATGGATAACAAATGGGCCAGCAACTCGGTAGGACCCAAATTTGGAACCCAACCAATATAACAACAAGATCAGATATTCTCTCTAGCACGTGATTGGCCATGATAAGGGCCAGCATGGTAGTCTCCCTAGGCCCTAACTAGGCACAGGACAAGAGGAATAATGTCCCATGACATTAGGACAAGAATTCCTTAGGTCCAGCAAAGGAATAATTAAAAAGCTAATCATACGAAAATTACTATCACCACATAACATACTTACATATATGTATTTTCTTTTTCTATTCCTTGATATAATCTGTCAGGTACACTCATTAGTTAATACAAGTACAGTTATCGAGCATATAATATTATAATGTGAATACTCATATATGATACAAGTACAAAAAGTACATGTATGTGGTATGGTTCTAATCATATATTAATCGAGATTACAAGCCTTACTTCAGTGATTAGAAGTGAAATATACTCTACTGTGTTTGTTGTACTCTAACCTCTCATGTAACTATGTAAGCATACTCAGGTCAAGTGTCCTACTGAGTACTGACAGTACTTCTATAAACTAGTGGCATTGATAAACCAAAGTTGGACCTAATAACTAATAAGTGATTAATATGTAGAAGTACCTTGGAAATAAGGACATTGATCCCAGCGTGCTTATTATCCCATCCGAACTCATTAATGGTGTCGCTAGCTCTTAATATCACTTCGTTCCTCACTATGTACTCTCTGTATTCGCGCCTTCTTGTAGCCTTGTGCAACCATGCAGCTCCCCAGAGCAGCTCGTCCTGCCCATACCAAGTGGAAATGGAGCAATTATTACTTACACTTCTTCTCACAAGTCAGAGAGTTACAGGAGTATCACTTTGCAATGTGAAAGTACAGAAAATCTTATAATGCTATTGTCTCACCCAATTCCATACAAACAACCATATTAGAAATGTACAAAATCGGCCAAGACAAAGTACTAGTAGTAAAGAGTAAAGAATGTCACTGTGGAGTATGGATAGATGCTGAAATTAGGAACGTATTGATACTTTTTTTGCGGAAGGTACTTATATGGCTATATGCAAATGTACAATAATACATTCAGATCGAAAAATCGATTTTATTTGCATTGTGTGATAGTAAAGTCACTAGCTAGATGCACCCAATATATCACATCATCACGTTATTTGAAAATCGAATCAATCATGTAGTTCCGTATTTACATATGTTCTATTCTCAAGGAAAAAAATTGACCTCCAACATCCTGAATTATAAGAATAATTGATCAGTTGATATTCATGGTGCTTGTGATAAGTGATAACCTTACTAAACTGAATACACTGTGTAAAATCAAGTCTGAATTCACTACACTTATTGTATAAGGGAAATTTTAGCATAGTAATGAGCCTCTGCACAACATCACATGACATGAACAGGAGAAATAGGTGGAAAGGCAAACTTTTAATAGCAGTAGCATACTTATTCAAGGGTGAAGGATGGAAGATTGGGCATTAAAAGCAGACAAAAAAACGATCAAAAGAAAAAAAGTTCAGTTAACGTTGAAAAAAGGCCAACCTGGTAACCGTTAACATCACAGTAAAAGGGACAAGCTCCTCTTCTTGTCCTTGGATTGGCACTGTATGCACCTCGATACTTGTCTGCAAACTCGAACACCTAAACAAACAAAACCAATCTCATTATCACTCTTTAGGAAAAACAAAACAAGCCGTTGATTACGTGCCAACAAAACATCTCTATTACTTTCTCACTATTTTCCTTAAATCTGTCTCTGCTTTTATTTTCCTCCACATTTGTGATTCTTAAATCGATGACTAAGACCTAATTAACGGAAGCTAACAATTGCCATATTTACTTAAGAGTGACATTGTCAAAACTCAAAAGGGTATTACTACACATTTGCATGTCATGCATCCCTTCCTCGCAACATTAGCTAGTCCGATATATAAAAAAAAAATACATATCACGTTGCTTGAATATGATCATCCACAAACTAAATTGTTTTCATATGTACACTAGATTTTTTTTTTTTTTTTTTTGTAGCACTTGATGGTGTGACAAGGAGTATAATGTTGTTTCATTGTTGTGCTTGTATCACTCCCTTTAAAGCTACATATGCTAACCTTAAGACTTACTCTATCCAAAAGTAAGTTAATGACAAAAAAAGGAACCACATTTTTTCAAGTTGCCCATTTCCTTTCCTTGAGAATAAGGCACCACAGCCAATCAACACAATGTCAGGACTCTCCTATTGTTTTAACTTTTAATTGCTCCCCTTTCATTGCAAAGTGCAAACCATGTCAGACTGTCAGACCATAGGCACAAGTGTAAGTATTTATAATTAATTAACACAATTCAATGAGTAAAAATTAAGTAATGTTGTCAATGTACATTAAGGGTCATGAATCATGATCATTTCTATAGTAAAATTTCGATATTTTGTATAAAAAATGACATGTATTTCAGAATGTAGGTCACGTATCGATATAATTGTACGTACCTTAATAGCACGACTTAGGAGGAGTCGGGAGTACGCAGGATCACGAGCCCGAAACACAATCGACGCAGCCGCCAATGCGGCTGCAGTCTCCCCCGCAACATCGGACCCGGGGTTGTTCCGATCAATGGCGTAGACGGTTCGCAAGGTGTCCATGTCCTCAGGCCGTTCCCAACAGTTATGGTCCGAGTAAGGGTCACCAACTTGGACATACATAATATCAGGTACTTCAGCTGTGGCCTTTAATAAAAAGTCCGTGCCCCAACGCACTGACTTCAGCGCGTGGGGAAGTTCTCCTCTCATGTTCCTCCCAAAATCTATCACACTCCATGCTAAGAGCGTGGTCGTGAATGCCATTGGAAATCCAAACTTTATGTTGTCCCCCGCATCATAGTATCCTCCCGTTAAATCTCTCTGTAGCACGGAGTACAACATTTTCGATCATGAAAATTTTAATAACAAAAATTAGTACAATATAGTTCGTAAACTGTTAACGTACGTGCACTGATGCACCAATTAGTGTCACATCAAACATAATGTAAGCCATTAATTATCTTAAGAGCCGGTTAATTTTGACGTAAATATAAACTTAGTTATTAAGTGAGTTAAAGTGTTAAACTAGTCTCTTAAAAATATGTTGCATTCAATACCTAAGTGTTGTACTAGAGTGAACTATGTTAACTAGAAACATTCTATTATTCTAAGCACTAGTGAAGTGTACGAAGTACAATGTAACTAAAGTAAGACTAACCATCTTTTTTTCTTAATGTGACAATATGATGAATGTGGTAAAAGCAATGTTTTGCTAACAACAAGGTTGTCATATGCAACATTCACATAAAACCAAAATGCAATGTGGGTTAAGGGAATGTAGTACATACACCAACGGACGCGCCGTCGTGGAGGGCAGAGTCACGACGCCAGCGAAGGCGCTGATCAGGGGGAAGCTTGCCAGACCGCTGTCCTTCGAAGAAAAGGAGGCTCTTTCTGAGAGCATCAAAGTAGTTGTGGGCGGAGGTGAAGGAGGAGAGTGAGAGGACAAGGAGGAGGAGCACAATGTGGCATGCACTTCGCGCCATTTTGGGAGTATAAGAGTGTATAAGGAAGTGACTCAAAGAAAAGAGTGTATGAGTGAGTGAAGAAAAGAGTATGTTGTTATGTTTTTATATATAGAGAGGAAATCTAGGGGAAGTGTAAGTTCATTGGATTCTTTCTTTTGTAAGTGTATAAAGAGGAGAGGTATGTATGGGTATGGTGTCTTCAGAGTAAACACGTGTATGAACGTGAGTGGATAGGGCTTGGGAACTCTCACTAAGTTCTTACATGCTTGACCATTTCTCTAGGGTGTTTTGACTCTTTTTTTGGGACTTTGGGATGATTTGCTCAATCGGATTTTTCGGTTCACGGTCTCTTTTTCTCACGGTTTTGTGGTTATTTAGATGTCTAGGAGGGATAATTGAGCTTGAGCACCACTTTGTTGAAAATATTATGTGCAAAGCTCAATACACTTGGGATATTCACACTCTCCCTTTTTAAGGCCTAAGTAGTTACTGAGTACGGAGGAGTAAGTGAAAGCACCATTTGATATGGATTTTGATTGTAAGTTTGTAATTTATGCTCTAGGCACTATTTTGGTACTCTATGTATCGCATATCGTATACAGTACAACATATCAAATTAACAGGTTCCATTAACAAGTTTCATCTATCAATTATATACAAAATGCTCTCGTTTTTTTTTTCACGGCTTGTCTTAATTGCAATATATCTTCAAAAGAAATTTTTGTCAAGAAAATATTGTGAGAGTTGAATAAAATAGTTTGTTGTAAATGCCTTATTTCATTCATTATGGTTCAAAGTATAATCATCCCAAATGGACGCAAAGCTTACAAAGGGATTCACTTCTTTACAAACATGTACTTGGAGATTTGGAGTTAGTACAAGTACTAGTACTATTTGGAACATGAAACTGTCAGTTTGATATTAGATTTGGTATCACGAACTGCGGTATATAGAATTTTATTCAAGTAGCAACCAAATATTCAGCTTCAAGCAGGAGGCAAGAAATCGTGTGCCTTAAAAGCCCTGGTTAGCAAGGATTCGCTGATTTCATGAGGATGTGAACTATATGGTACGCCAGTTTACTTTTGAAGAGACCAGCTCGTGGAGATCCATCCAACGCAAGCAGGGCATCCGTAGTCGAGTCATGAGTTGAAACTTGAACGCGAACATGGGCATCTTTTAGAACTGCCAACTCACTTTACCAACCTTGTTGAGTGGATAATTGAGCTTATACTGATATACAGATCATCATCAAGCTCATTTCTCGTTGGACATTCTTACACTCATCAAAAAGCTAATGCCTTAATGAGTGGTGGTAAAGCAGACCTTGCATCAGAATATATTCAAGAGAAATTGTCTTGGCTTTTGAAGTTTGAGTTGTGATCTAGTCGGTCTATATTGGAATGTTCAATAATATGATGATATATTAATTAAATTAAACTATGAGGGTACGCTTCTAGTTTTGTATCATTGATAAAAGAATTTTTTTTGCTCTCCCACGAAGACGGAAATTACCGGTTGGTTCTTGAGCAATAATCCGGAAAGGCATGGGAATCTTGGGATATTACTTAACTTATGCATAATCTCACAAAGAGACGTGAATACCATTACAAAGGACAAGTAAGAGTTTGTTCCCCTCTAATGCCTCTATTGTATAGAATCATATAGCTCCAGAAATTTAAGTATATGATCTAACTGTGCACCAAATACAAAGCAATGGAAGGATGTCTGTCCCTCAGTTTGGAGCCTGGGATCAGCAAGGAGGGGCAAGTCCTAATTACTCAATGGTCTTCGACCAAGCAAGGGCTTATCGAAACAAAGTCAAGAAGGGAATCAATCATTTAAGCTAGGAAACGAAACTGACTTGATTACTCATGATCAAACACATAATGCCCATCGCCATGATCAACATGAAGATGACTCTCACAGTAAGTTGCTTTTGCCGCTTTCTAGGGAATCGAGAAAGGAAAAACACATTGCTGTAGAAGTAAAAGACTGTCCTCACGTACGTTGATTGTTGTATAAGGCCTTACTAAAGGCCAGTGCTGCCAGTATTGTCAAGCACTGAACATGCAATGAGGTGATTCAATCGATGTATATTGATGACTATTGAGTAATATACTATCTCCAAACTACTCTTATTTTGTCCTCCATATATCGAGCTTGGCAAAACAAACTTTTAATCTATGAATAGGTTCTGCAACCAAAGTGCAAGGGTGTTTAAAAGAGTAGTGCAGCAATAATGTTGATTGATATGGTTTTTTGTTTAAGTGGAACAACTTCAGGTGTATGAAGATGTAAAGTTCTGTACACAATTAGTATGGGCACTTTTAAGTTGAAGAAATGAATCGCTTTACCGGAGCACGGAGAGAAGAGAGATAGCTGGCATCTGCCTTGTCAATACCATCAAAGACGTGACTAAATGGAGGCATCTGTACATACTTTCCGGAACCTGGAGAAACGTTCAGTTTCTCATTCTCCCATACAATTCTTCCTCCTGCTATAGTCACTTCAACCTTTCCCTGAGAAACAACACAAAGACGCAACAAAAAAAAAAGCTCAATACAATGCAATTTTCTAGGGTTTAAACTTTTAACTATCTTTATCATTAATGTAGAGAACAGTCGACAACAAAGAAAAACCACGCAGCAGAAGTCGCAATAAGCAACATGATTACCTTTCCTGTCATCCCTTCATAGACATTAGTGTCTGTCCTGTAATGATGCAACGGAGCTGAAATTCTGAAACTTGCATTAGGGTTGAGTATTATTATATCGGCATCAGATCCTGGGAGTATTGCGCCTTTTCTTGGATAGATATTAAAGGTTTTGGCACTGTGCAAAGAAGATGTATCAGAATCACATTATGCCAACTAAAATTTATTTAAATTGAAACCGGGAAAGTGATGTAGACGTTGTAAAGTTTACCATTCTGTGCTTGTTATCCTCACATAATCAGTGGCCGACATCTGCCCAGATTCCTGAGGAAAGAACAAATATGACTTTGAAAATGTTTGGAGCAATGTAGAGCAAAAGTTTAGGCCTACATCCTTCGGAAGCTTACCACCAAAGTGTCCCAGACTAGATGCATCCTCTCTTCAAGCCCTAAAGACACAGAAATAGAGGTTAGTCCTTAGCCGAAAAAATTAGAGAGCTTTACGCACTGATGCTCTACAGACTACAATTTACACCTTTCTTATAAGACAGATAGGCAAATAAGGATCTCTAGAAAGGAAGATAGATCTTAGACTTACCATTAACACCATTGGGTATCTTGCGGAAATCATCAATTCCAAAAGCCTTTTGTGCTGAACTAAATGTGCAGTGATCAGTTCCTACAAGCTGCAACATGACAAAGGTGCAACATTATCATCTTATACTTCAGAAGCTAGAATGAAAAGATACCTGAAACATTAAATAGCAAGTTGTGTCTCTTCATTGTTCCAGCTACATTACAGACACTTGAGTGGGAAATAATCCAACTCTTCAGTACAGGATAAAGCAATATGCTTCAGGTCAAGTTCCTAAACTGCAGAAGCATTCTCAAAGCATATAACATAAAAGTTTCTCTAGAAAGGAAAGAGACCTGAAGAACTCCAGCTGAAAGAGCGCCCTGAAGCACCTTATCATGTCCAGCTGCCCTGATAGGTGGACTCATGACATATCTGATCAAGATAAATAACATTTAAATGATACACACAAAATGCATGGACACATAATTTTAGTATAAGGCCATAAGGGTAAGAAAGAAGCATGAGAAGACGCACTTTGATGCAGTGGTGAAATCAGGATGCCAAAGCACAGAATCATTCAGGAGTAGAGCAGAGACCACGGACTCACCAATGACCCTCTGCCCTGTAATCAAAGAGGGAAGTATCAGAAACAGCCACTGTTCAAGTCGAGATGAAATTTTAAACATTCAAACTTTCAGTGCATGCAAGGAAGAACGAAGTAATAGAATTATATGTACCAATTGAACATGAAATATGTGGCCTCTTGTGAATCATTGTGCAAAGGTAGATAAGCCCAAAAACCAAGACCACAATTACTGATTTACCAAAAGAACAGGTATGTCTAGTTGATGTCGATCATTTTATCTAGAGAACTGGAAGACAAACCGCGATAATAAACGTGCTAGTATCTTTTTATAGCAGAAACCCTGTCTATGCTGTTTTATTTGTTACACGGAATATTCACAAAGGATTTACTGAATGCATCAATGAAGAGAAGGACTAGTAAGATCAGCATGTCAAAAGTCCCAAAAAAAATATTTACTGACCCTGGACAGGACATAACCGTCCAGTAACAAGATGGCACTATTATATGTCTCGTCTATCACACCAATACCCTATCATTAGGAAAGTTAATTGTTGAGAACCTGATTTTCGAGCTTTAGCAATCTCCTCCATTGCATCAATGCTCATTACATGAACTACATACAGTGGTGTGTTGACAAAGCGTGCCAGTCGAATAGCTCGTGCCGTTGCCTCTCCTTCAAGCTGAATAACGACATAACACCGGACAAATTAACACCATCAGCAAAATTCGATCAACATCAGACAATTTCAACAGTCTGTGTAGAAAATAGCTAAGAATGTGGAGGCAAAACCATAAAGCAGTTATGCATTAACATTACTTTCAGATTCACCAACAGATCATTCCGCAAGTTACAGAGAAAAGGAGGAAATTCTGGGGAAGAACAAGGACTCAAGAAACTAACCTCATATGAGAGAATAACTAAAAGATGTATCAGACACTTGCAGTATGCTCGTCGTGATAAACTGGATATGTTAAATGTCATACACAAATTAAAAGAAGTACAAGTTATACCATTTCTAGCTCCTATTAGATACGTCTTTTAATGTTGTGCCCAAGGTTACTCGTTTTCACTTATTTCAAGATCCTTTGTGACTTTAAAACTTTGATTATGCATGAAAAGAAAAAGGTAAAGGGAATTGTAATAGCAACATAGAATGAGAGGATTTAGTACAATTTAATTTTTCCCCTTCCATTAAACTCCTCAAACGAGCACAGGTCAACAATGCAGCAGAAAGCTGAATTTCACAAACGAGGCTGCCTCGATGTATAGAATTATAGTAATGAGAAAGTGGCACCATAAAATTCTGATAAGACCCTAAGAAATTACCACAGAAGGTCTTGAAAGAGCATGACCCTCGGGACCAGTGATGCCGAGCTCTATCATTTTCCTCTGTCCTTCGTAAACAGCATCTCCATTTTCTGCATGAACCATAGGCAGGGCACCCAAAGACTTGCACTTTTTGAACCCCTCGATCAAAACCTCATCATTTACCATGAAAGACCCTTTATACGCCATGAAGTACTTGAAAGAATTTATTCCTGCATTTCACTTACAAGTTTAGAATTTATTGATCAACATTGATGGTAAGAAACTAAGCAAATTATAGAAGTGTTCAAGAATATCAGGTTTAATCATAGTAGGTATGTAACCTAGGAGACTGACCTTCCTCCTTAACCATAATTTCCATCTCCTTTGACACAACTTCATCCCATTTTGTGATTGCCATATGGAAACCATAATCCATGCAAGATTTTTGGGACTTCCGCCTATAGGATTCCAAGCCTGCTGTTAAGCTTCCATTAACAGGTATGACAAAGTCGATATGCATAGTTGTTCCACCTGCTAAAGCAGCAGCTTGACCACTGAAAAAGTCATCAATTGTCTCAGTACCCATGAACTCCATATCCAAGTGAGTGTGAGGATCAATCCCGCCTGTTTTAGACTCACAATAAATGGTAAGGTTACACTTAATTTCTCATTATATCCAGCCCAACACAAAATCTAACGCAGCAAATATCTACCTGGCATGACATACTTGCCCTCAGCATCGAGCACAATAACATCATCACCCACCTATTTGTAGCATAAAAGTTTCATTTCAGTTACAGAACTAACCACACTACATCAATGCAGATTAAGTGAAGAGCAAAGATTTAGCTGATCAAGTGGCTGTAGAAGCATTTGTAAAGGTGTGGTGCTTGATCTCAATTGGTAACAAAATCATATATAAAGAACCTGTCGTCACAGCCTAACATATACAAGTTTCCCAATATCAAAGAATTTCCTCACGAGGTATTTCAACTGTGCCTATGTCTATCTCCGATTTTTCTTACCAATCGAAAAATGAAAGCAACGTACAAAGATGGAAGGCACACAACACAATCTTGTAAGAGACTGTCTAGTACTGAAAGCAAACATTTCTAAGTTTTCAAATTAACACACATGAAGAAGTTTATTTTTAGTATTTTTACTTTTGATGATTATTCTCATACAGGACCAGTTAATTGGAAGACTAGACCCACTATAGTCTTAGCTGAACAAAGTCAGCAATCACAGGAACATATTACATACATGATCACAACATCTTAGCAATAGTGATGAATGATTTATATAAAGCTAAAATTGTTGCTCAATGCAACAACAAAGTCTTGCTAGAAACCTTCCAACTTTAAGTCTCATAGTTCACACTTTTTGGCTTAAGGTGGGAGCTCTTTTTACACTGAAAGAGTGATAGTCAGTGACCACATTAATTCAATTTGTGATTCGATCAAATTTCAACATGAAGCTAAACCGTCTCATTCAATAATTTGCTATAAAACTAACAACCAAACAAAAAAGAAAGGAGATTTAAGAAATAAACCTTAATATTGGGTTGAATAGCAACAATAAGTCCATCCTCCACATAAACATCAGCAACCTCTTGATGGTGAGCATTCACAACAATCCCTCTTTTTATCAGTATCTTACCTGATGATGATGATGAAGAAGAAGAAGCTTGACACCCACTTTCTCCATATCCAATCCCAGCCTCGCAAAACTACCAATCACATAAAATGAAATAATATCATATGGTGCAAGTGTGCAACTTAGGAGAATAGTCCGGGATAAAGTTGCGTACATCTCGACTTTTAACCCACCAATAGAGTCAACAATAATAGAACCACAACTACCATATAATGAATACAACAAGGATTAAGAAACATGGAAAATATTATCATATGATTGCGACTTGCGAGACTAGTCTGGGATAAAGTTGCATACATCTCGACTTTCTAAACCCACCAAGAGGGTCATCAAAAATATAACAACAACTACTAAAAAATGAATACAACATGGATTAATTAACATGAAAACAATATCACACGATTGCGACTTATAAGAATAGTCAGGGATAAAGTTGCATACATCTCGACTTTCTAAACCCACCAAGAGGGTCAAAAAAAATATAACAACAACAACTAAAAAAAAGAATACAACATGGATTTAGAAACATGAAAGACTCACCAAGTTATTTGCACTTGCTGATAAAAGAGAGCATGTAGAAAAGAGGATTACTAAGGGTAAAAGTTGAGTGATGATCATCCCTGTAATATTAAGCTAAAACCAAAAAATGAGGAAAATGAATAAAGGGGTACAAAGCTTCGAAGAGTAGTGTATATCAATGGCAGTTCAGAGTTCACCAATGGTTAAAGTAGTTTGGGATGCTCGTTGACTTATTCTGGTATTTTGGAACTTCGAACTACTTGGAAGTACTGTACTTGTGTTTGTTTATGCCATCCTAGGTGGAGATTCCAGGAATCTAATCTACTTTCATTTAATTTAATTTATTTATCTTGGTATGTAGATTACTCAAAGCGCATCAAAGTCAAAACGTACTCTCAAATTATTAGAAAAATAGTGTATACTAATTCATTGGTTAAGTTTTCTTTGATTCATAGAGCGCTAATAGGTAAATCAATAGATTTGCAAAATTGGTCAAGTTATTGTGGTAAAATTGATTCTATACGATATCGTTTTTTTATTTCAAAATCAACCATCACTCACTTTTGATAGACTCGGAGTATATGATCCACGATAAGTATACCATTAGGGCTAATATATAATCATAGACAAATAATAAATCATTTTTTACCTTAATAAAATAAGAGCATATCCCTCATTCAAGTCATTATGAAGTTAAAAAAAATCGCCTAGTCGTTAAGAAGTTAAAAAAAATCCACTAATATTTGAAAATGGTTACGCGATATAAACAAAAAAAATTAATAAAGCAAGAGTCTTGTTATGTCCAAAATGTTATGGACATGAAAACTGTCACTTGTGAAGGCTAATTTTGCTTGTAATAGATACATGATGAATATTTTATGCATATTAAGTAGGCCATAATTTCAATGCTTTGTTAAGGTTGCTATTGCGCAAAATCAAACATTCAGAATTTCAGATGAATGGTAAAATTAGAACATTATCAACTGAGGTAGCTTTGTTTGAGTATTGTTTGGCTTTTGCCATGATTTTTTTTTTTTTTTTTTGTGGCATTGCATTTTGGAAGTCAACTTCAAGGACAATGTGAAATGCTTATAACAAATCAGCTTCAAGTGAGTGACACTAGCTAGTTAGTACTCAGTATTCACTCAATTAGTGCCTCAGTCAGGGGATGTAGGCCATCCAACATTATCCAGGGTAGAAGACAAACAAATAGAGTCAGTATTTATATATCATATTAAATTATTTCAACTGAAACTGAAATTCATGTCCATTGCATGATCTGCACATAGTTCTGTATAAGCCAATTGCCCCTTTTACTGTCAAAAGGCATTAAACAGAACTCTAACTAGACGACTAGAGTATCAACTTCACCTTTCATAGATGATACTGATTGCTCCTCTTTTTTAAGCTACCCATCACATGATTTCATAACACTTCCCAGAGCATTAGTAGATACTAGCCAACTTTTGCAGGCTCAGTCGCAGAAACCCATTTGAAGAAGTTGCAAACGGGTCCTCTATTGGCATTCCAGTTTCCACAGCCGAAGAAGTAACTGCAATTCTTGGTTCCGGCCTTCTGGAAAAGCCTCTTCATACTTGTTGCCCCACAATAGCAACAAACAGGAGGATCTTTCATGGGGTGGGCAGCTTGGCCTGATGGATAGGGATAAACAGTATACATAGGAGTTGTCTTCCATTTGTAGGGCATTGCTTGATAAGTAACTCCGCTGTCCGGAGGACTAGGAATCTGCTGTTGCTGCTGAAAACCAATAGGATGATCACCAGATTGCCACTGAAGTTCATTGGTAATCGACAACCTGAATCCGCGGGCCATCAGAAGGGCCAGCAGGCGAGCAGTGTTTTTTGCATCATCCAGCCCACAATGGGCCCGGCCCTCCCAAGTCAGACCAGCCCTCTCCACAGCTTCTTTTAAATTGCATCTGGCACCACCAAATACTTGACCGAATGGGATCTTCAAATTGATCCACCTGAAAAGATGCATACAAAAATTTAAAATCTGTGCGAATTGAGACAAATGTGACAAAAATTAAAAAAAATGTCAACGCCAGAAGAAGCCACTAACGGTATGGTAGGACAAAGTCTCACATTCCACTTCCAACGTCTTTAGGTGAACATCAAACAAGAAAGTCCATCTAGTTACACAATATGAAAACTAATATCATTGTGATTTCTCCAGGCAAAACTTGTGTATACTTCTTATAACTTAAGGTCGTCTATACAATAATAGGTATCAAAGCATTGTAGATGTTCACTTAAACAAGATATAATTTGTTATCAATGTGGAAAAAAAATACTTGATAGTTCTATGCATGGAGGAAGCAGCCTACACAAGTTGTGCATCTTCAAAATACTAGCAATAAGAATTACCTAAGTGACAAATAAAATCATTCTCACCACCAGTGTATGAATTCATCAACTTGAAAAAGAAACAGGGACGAGGGTGCTGGTTGCAACTCATATCCCCATTCCGTTGCTATGTAAACTATCAAATAAATGTCATTAAGAAGACTTCAACTTTTTCACTTACTTGTCAAAATAAGTTGGCTTCTTAATCCTTTTGAATCGGCACTCTGATTCCAACATTACTCTGCAGTCCCAATTCGACCATGTGACTACAGCAAAGTTGTTAATACCCTTATCTGCAAGCCATTTGTCATGCATACGCAGTGCTTCACTCAAAAGAACACCTTTGTCTACCTGAAGATAGTGAAGCATGAATAAGCATATCAGACCACTAAGAAATGGGTACATCAATTGGTACCATTTTGGCATGCAGAAAATTTCTCCCAAAACAAAACATATAAGGCTAAGATGTTTCGGTTTAAGTTAAGATGTTCATTCGCAAAATGAAAGAGCCAAGAGTCAATAGGCCATAGGCAGAGATAGGCTTCTTTGCATTCTCAATTTAGATGGGTTTTCTACCACTAGTTTTATTGTATTTCTACCTGTTAAAAAAGTCAGCCACTATCCGCTATCAGAAAATGATAACACTGCAACAGAACATGGTCAAGACAGCAATTCAAGTCAAAGGAATAGCTCATCATGATGTCTAATGAAAGGCTTATAAAAGACGAGTAGATGTGATTATAATCTTCCTAGAGGGAAAACTCAAATCTCATAATAATACTAGATAAGGGGGATTAAAAGTTAAAACCCTTGCAGGGTAACAAAAGGAGAGTTCTCTTGGATCCAAAGAGGGACCTAAATCTGATGGAAGGAAAAAAATCCTAAAAAAATTTTGTTGTCGATAGAAAGGGTTTTGAGAATCATCAGCATTTTGGAGATCAAGCCCTTGACCAATAAGAAATGAACTCAATGGAAACAGAGAATTTACGGGGTGCATCCTGGATAACGGAACATAGGACTATTGGCAAAAATTACGTTCAGAAACAGGTGCTAATCTATGGCATAGGCAATTGGATTATAGCTAAACCCATTTTTCACACACCCCTAGCACTGTGCTCCCTATTCTTATGACAAGAAATCTCTATGAAGATGATGGAGTAGGGCCTGAGTAACAGCTGAGGTAAGACAAAATTAAGTCGCATGCACCAAGGCCTCTTGAGATAAGAATTATATGTCACATGGATCAACTAAAGAGATGGACAATCAGACAAAGCAATATTCTTGTATTACAGATTTTGCAGGTTCCATCAACCCTATTAAAAAGTATAAATGTCAGTATGTGGTTGTCGCACCAGGCACTTTGTCATGAGGGTAACTTAAGTCCCTCCAACACATCACAAACAAAGACCTATACCGTTAGCATTCTACATGAGGCTGTCAAGAGCTGTTATATATCAGAAACATCAGTACACTTTCCATCTAAATCGGGCAAGTTGCAGGGCCATACTGACTGTTCAGTTTCCCACAAAGGGCCCAAGACTGCACTTATGCCAATATATAGCTTCCTACCATTACCGTCAAAATTGAAAATCGTACTCAAGAAAGATGTTTGTGCTAACCCTACAATTTGAACACGAAGCTGTATGAAAACATCAATGTAGTTCCAATAGAGATATCAGCAATGATATGACTTGTATAGAAATATCCTACCCACATAAGCCGAACATAGGAAATTCAAGTGACAGGAAAAAACTTAGAGAGCACTGCTAAAACACAAGAATTAACAAGGAGAGTACTTGAACAAACCTGAGCCTGCTGAATGCCAGTCAGATCTTTGCAAAATTCAGTGAGCAGTTGGTTATGAGTAGGCCGCACATATATCTGAAAATAGTCCTCAAGTTGACCAGTCCTGCTGTTTACCAACACAGATGGGAATTCAATTATCTCTTGAGGATGTGGGTTCCTTTCTTTGTCACAAGTTGCCTCAAAATCAATAACCACAAAGTACTCAAACTCTTGAAAGCCATATTCAGGTGGGTAGCTTTGAGGAACCACATGCACAGGAATCTGGGGAAACCAATGTGTACTAAAGTAGTTTCCAGGGTTTGCAGGATAAACCCATCCATCGAGAGGATGTGATTGGCTATGCACTTCCTTCAAAAAGTTGGGGGAAGACCAGACATAATAATTTTCTTGCCACGCTGGTCTGCCACAACGCTCATTGGGGACTGCTACTTTATGACAATTTGCAGCTACATCACTCTCAGAGACAGCATTTGCAGGCTTTCCGTTATTTGTATGCTTGAGCTCCAGGGCCTGCGCACTGAAACTCCTCATACAAGGAGGGCCATAGAAAAAGCTTTCAGCTTGAAAGCATCCTTCATGGCCCTTTTGCATTGTTTCTGCAAATAAACATACAGATTAAACATGGTATGTTAATATTCAACCTCTTACAATGTGTTTGGATAGCCAATTATGAGAGGAGGGGAGGGGAAAGAGGGAATTAGCTTCCATTCTCGCTTCAAATGTCTCCAATGGAGGGATTCAGTTTATTAAAGAGGGAGGGAAAATGGATCCCTCCAATTCCCTCCCTCAAATCCTACATCCAAACAAAGCAAATGAGATTCTTAACACACACACCCCCCCCCCCCAACACACACACACAATCCTCTTATCCAAACCATGCATGAAAAAGAAAACAACATGAAATATTTACCAACAAGTAGAAAGCAATACCCAATTCTTAATTAACCCATCCGTACAGGGAGGAGCTACCCAAAAACCGAAGCAGGGTCTAACACAAACAGATCATTTTTCTTTCTTGATCCATAGGTTTGGATCTTGGGCTAATAAGATAAGGCCACATCAGAGAGTAGGCTTCACAACTCCACTCAATGGTAACAAAAAAAGATTCACGATCAACTACAAAACAGCAACCAGTACAAACTCCCTTCTAACTCTAGAACGCTGAAAAATCAAGGCTTTCTCAATTTTCTCATGCGGGAGTTCTTATACAATAGAGCTTGGTAATAGTAACAAACACCTATGAGAAAGGGCACCTAGGCCAAAGAACATGATCTAGGATTGAAATTAGGCCATATGAAACCATAGATATGCTGACTGCACATTGGGCTAGTTAGATGGAGAATCATTAGTCAAATCAACCCTTTAAATCCGTCAAAAGCAGCAAGAATTAACCACCCCAAGACACGATTTAGATCCAAAAGTGTCCTAACTACCTTTTGGGGACGAACACGGCAAAATTGTTCAAGGGATTTATATATGAATCAATAAACCTAGATTTGTTCTTTAATGGGTAATCAATGAAGCAAACTTGAAAAAAGTCTCCAAAGAAGGTAGCATAAAGAGAAAAATGAAGATGAAAGGAGAAGGGGGGGGGGGGGGGGCAAGGCAGACTACTGAATCACCTGAAGATTCACAAGCCCAGCGGCCAACAGATTTGAGCTTCAAATTCCCCTTAAATGGCATCAGGGACTCATTCTTCCCCATCTCCTTTAATAACTTTCCTTAAAGGTTGTATATTAAATCTACAGAAAGGGAGAGGATAGAAAAGAGGATGAAGAAGAAACTCCACACAGGAAGTGGGTCTAAAATATAAGGTGGACTCTCAACAAAAGAGGTTGTAACTGAAAAAGGAGCCCCGGTAAATTGATGCACAAGAAACAAAGGTATTTAATGTCACTAATAAAGCAAGAAATAGTGAGGGATATACACACCAATCTAATCCTCTTAGATGATAAAATTTCAGGATATCAAAAGCTACTGCCCGAACGCCAAACCTCTCAATTGTGCAGGAGATCTATGGGTATATATGAAAATGATAACAAAAGATAAACTTAGGATCTTCCAGTGACACAATGACCTTCCAAAATGAGCGCATTACTAATTGTACATTCTATCTAGCAAATGAGAACAGCATTCAATGTTATCTACCCAAAAACATATAAAAGCTATTACCCGAGAAAAAAGCAAGGAGGCATGTGTTGTTCTCGTTTACTACTAAGGAGCTTCCTTTCTTTTCCCACCTTTCCCCTCAAACAAGAGAACAAACAGATGTTCAGGAGTATCTACAATCAAGAATACTAAGAGAGACAGGAGCCAGGGGGGAGGACAGGGATAACGTTCGAACTTGGAAGTAAGAATTGCTCAAAGATAACGCCATTACCCAATTGCCCATAGAGAGGCTAAAGCCAAGGGAATTGTAAGAAAAAAAGCTAATTCCCAATATAACGAATTTCAAGGTACTAAATAATATTAAAGAACAATCATTCAGTCAATTTCCTTGCCCTCTACCGCCCATGATATCCAGCAAACTATGCAATGTGTTTAGTGCATCATGCCCCAATAAAACATTTAATAGTATGAATCAAATCTTTCAATAAATAATTTCTGAGTCTTCACTCCAGCTGATTCTTAATTGCCCCAACACCTCTAACTAGGCTCCAGCCAACAACGGCGACGCAAGGAAGGTAATGCTCAACAATCAAACAAATTACAGGGCAAATTACTACAGTACGAGGGGAAATGAGTTTCTCTCCCACTATAGCCCATAATTCTGTAGACCATATTTCCAATAAAGCACAGCAACTTGTTTACCGCAGCTAGTTCTAGTAAATAGTCACGTATAGATAGTTCTATTCAAAAATCTGGGTAGAGCCTTCGCTCAGGCTAATTCTTTATTACAAGTACAAAACTGCTAAAAGAAACAAAGAACTTCTTTTGTCTTGTGAACAACACAAACATGTCCTTACAGATCTTCCACATTGCAATTTTCCATCAAATAAAGCATATGGCGCTCGTCCACCATTGTCCTTCAACGGTCACTAATCCAGTTATATCTTGCCTATCACAGACAGCAATATCTTGCCTATCACAGACAGCAATACCTTGCTCACACCAAATAGAACCATTGTATCTAGTTAAGCTTGTTAACTCTAGGTCTAACTGACCTGTCAACAATTGTTGAATGAACAGCACAACTAGACCCAAACACACAGATCTATCTCTGCCATAAGCAGAGTTTGTGCATCCCATGACTCCATGAGGCCATGAACAATAGCTCACAACTAGAAACAGCCCATGTGGCTCGAACAATAATGCCTTTGTTGGATGTAACTATAAAGGAAAGGAAACAGTTCCTCGTATGTCCTGGAGGCTGGAAACAATAAATGGAGATTTTGAATTGTCTCTAATCAGGAAACTTACAACGATTGCCTAATTTTGGGCCATATTGGATTCACAGTTAGAAGTTTGCATAGTACATCCTCAAAACAACAGAGGAAAGCATTAAGCTAAATCATTAGATAAAGATCCTCAAAGTACTAATAGGAAGTTCATCAAATCAAAGAGCTAGAATCGAAGCTGCCTAACTTAAAAGTAGTGGGCAACATAAAGTGGCTCCTTAAAACTCTCTGTCTTTGTCACAGCTTAGAATTAAAAAGCTTGTCCGGGGTAAACAGGGTGTAGCTAATAGTTGATGCTAATATCCACCATAATATAATACAAGTTCAAGTGCTGAAGTTACACACCAAAGGTAACATAACCAAATTGGTAACTATTTCAAAAGCAGATGGAATATGAAACGTCTCCCCTGACACAATAGATGACTATGGGTCACCTTCTAGGCTTCTACCCAAAAAATTCAGTCACCTCAATTTTTCATTGTTACCTAATCTCCTCAACCCACCTCCCCTCTTGTAGTAGATTAACATAAAAAAATATCATAACTTCTTAGATCAGCGATTCAACAATAACCTCCACTCCACTTTCCTAAAGCATGACTCGGTTGTCTTCATGAACTTGATCTCTTGCTACAGGTTCATCTTCGAAGTATTTTCCCCTTCCAATATTATTTTTCAATTGGAGCTTCCCACAACCAGATTTGAACTGGTGACACAAGGAATTTCAGTCCTCTGTCTGCTGGCCCTAGCATTGCTCTTTACTCTCCCCTATCCCTCAACACAAAACAAAACAACCACTTCCACAAAACTAAAGCAATTCCTAACGAAACTAGGTGACAAATTATTCTATGAGACAGTCTCATATTCAAAAGCAATATTACAAAAATTTCATATGTATCCCGTATAGAACTATCAATCCGTTACATCCGAACCTCATTACAGTTACTTTCGACAACCATCCGTCCGCATCATATGAAACAGTCTCACACAAAACCAGCTCATAACAAAACTCGGCGACAAATTCATCAATGAGCCGGTCTCCCATTCAAATGTATCCCTTATAGAGTTATTCAATCCATTACATCCGAAGCTTGGTACAGTTACTTTCAACGAACATCCGTCCGCATCATATGAACAGTCTCATACAAAACCAGCTCATAACGAAACTAGGCGACAAATTCATCAATGAAACAGTCTCAAATTCAAATGTATCCCAAATAGAGCTATTCAATCCTTTACATTCGAAGCTTAGCACCATTACTTTCGACAACCATCCGTCCGAAATTCCGAATCATACGCGACAGTCCCATCCAAAACCACCTCTACAACATAAAGTACAGTTACTTTCGGCAACCATCCGTCCGAATCATACGAGACAGTCAAATTCAAAACCACCTCTACAACATAAAGGCAGCTAATTTCGACAACCACCCGTCCGAATCATACGAGAGAGTCTCATCCAAAACCACCTCCACAACATAAATTACAGTTACTTTCCACAACCATTCGTCCGAATCATACAAGACAGTCTCATCCAAAACCACCTCTATAACATTAAGGCAGCTAATTTCAACAACCACCCGTCCGAATCATACGAGAGAGTCTCATCCAAAACCACCTATACAACATTAAGGCAGCTAATTTCCAGAACGGTGTCCAATGTCACACTCAACTCAATGACAAAATTAGAAAGCATGATCACTAAACTACCCAGATGCTAATCCAAACTCCAAACACAAAACAAACAAAAACCCATCTCCCAAAATTCACCACTAACATTGCCATAACTATAAAGATCTCACCTTTACCCACCAATATCACACAAAACCACAATTACCACACAAAACCAATATAACAAATCAAAAGGGCATGCTTAAAACACAATTATATTAACAACTAACCACTATTTTCAGGGGCCATCGTGATCTTCTGAGTAAATAAGATTAATTGGCGCGAACATCAGATCTCCCACCAAAATTCTGAACAAAAAAGAAACCCTTTTCAAATTAGCAATTAAAAGATCGAATTAAATTGGACCATGATCAAGATTAGATAGTATGAATTGTATGATTAAATTATAATGTTTGTTGAGAAATAAATAAAATAATAATGTTGGGTAAAAATTTGCTCACCAGTTTCAGGAGAGACAAGGGTTGGCCACAGAGAGGAAGAACAACTTTTATTGTGTCATCAGATTTTCGTATTTATACTGTTACACTATTATTTTTTATGTTTTATTAGTTATTTATTAGTTATTTATTTATTATTGTTTAAATTTTTATATACCAAAAAGTCTTGTATGAGACTATTGTTTAATTCTAATTGGTCTCGAAGTGATCAGTATTTGGCTTAAAATAAGCCTTTTATCGTAATATTAATAAGTTACACTATTATTTTTTATGTTTTATTATTTTTTTATTAGGTTTATATTTATTATTGTTTGAATTTTTATATACTGAATAGTCATGTATGAGACTATCATCTAATTCCAATTAGTCTCAGAGTGATCAGTATTTGACTTAAAATAAGCCTTTTATCGTAATATTAATAAGTTACACTATTTTTTTTTATGTTATTTATTGATTTATTGATTTATCAATTATAGTTTAAATTTTTATACACCAAAATGTCTTGTATGAGACTATTGTCTAATTCTAATTGGTCTTGGAGTAATTAACTTAAAATAAATCTTTTATCAAAAAATTACACTATTAATTGGTTGTTTTATTTATTTACTATAAATTTGATTTTGATATATACCAAAAAGTCTTGTATGAGACTATCATTTAATTATAACTGTTTTCTGAGTGATCAATATTTGACTTAAAATAAACCTTTTATCATAATGTTAATAAATTGTTACACTATTTTTATATTATTTTATTTACTATGTATTTATTTATTATAGTTTTGACTTTAATACACCAAAAAAATTTGTATACATCTATCGTTTAATTATAACTGGTCTTGGAGTGATCAGTATTTGACTTAAAATAAACTTTTTATCGTATTAATAATAAAAAATTATCACTTTAAATTAATTTATTTTCTTATTTTATTTTAATGAGGAATTGTATTATTTTGTAATATTTTGTATTGATTTATACATTAACATTATTTGTTTATTTATTTGGATATTATTAAACGTGGAGAAAAGAATCAGAAACAGAGTAGGAGAAGAGTGGGGCCCACGGCAGTTGAGTTGTGGGTCGTTTGGTTTTGGAAAATTATTATTTGTTTGTGTACTTTCCTTTTTTCTTCTTCTTCTAATTTTGTCTCAACTTTTTTCATCATTTGAAGTAACTTTGGCTTTACGCTTTTTTCGGTTTTGGGCTGCAAAGTTCGCATTGTGTATGTGACTTTCCACATTGGTGTAATCCTCATTGGATTTGATTCGTTCTTACCCATTGCCTATTTGGGTTGTTCCTCAAATATCTACGAAACTGGATTTCGTAAAGAATGAAATTTAATTCATCTAATTGGTTGATTATAAAATTTGTAGGACGGTGAAATTTCTTGGAAATGTTCAATTTAGGATGAGTTTGGCAAGACATTTTACTTACCTGGTTGGTTAACATGTTTTAAGAAGACTGAATTATGTATGTGTGTAATATTTGACACCACATTAATTATGAATCTAACATGAAATCATGGAAGCACCCTTCTCGATCCGTTGGATTCAGGGCAAGTTCATCATCTTTCCGTGAACATGCCCGTTTGCATTTAGGAGATTACATAAGTGAGAAGTCTGTGTATAGTTTTTTTACTTTCAATAGTAGTAGTACTTTCTAATATGTACATTCAATAATTTTAGTGAGATTTTAGTAGCATGATGGTGAACTTGCAAGTTATGCCCTCGGGTCTATACGATACAATACTATATATACATAATTTCTGCAAGGTAAGCACTACGTTTTTACAATGCATCATACCACTTTTCGTCAAATTTTTAACCCGGTCAAAAATGAGGTTTTAACGTAAGTAATAGTCCACAAATTTGACTCAAAAAATTGACCTTTGGGTCAAATTTGTGTGTTTCGAAAAGTGTGACAAAAGTGAACAAGCATATCCCTAGTGTTTACAAACATTGTCGAAACATAAAATACCATTATTCTTTCATATTGATAAGTTTTGACAGGTTTAATTCTTAATTTGGACATGAGAACATATCAAAGTGTTGACACTTAATAAAAACATACTTCGTATGTGCCATGGGCCTAACCGATTGTATAAGGTATTCTTCGCCTGGTTTTTGACACGTTTCTAGTGACATTGTCCATTATATCTCTATATGCCTCCTAAAAACCCACATCAAATCTCGAAACCCCCCCCCCCCCCCCCCCCCCCAATGAGATTTTTTTTCGTGGGTTATAAACTCATAGTCCACAAAAATGGTATTTTTAAGTCAATTTTTTATGATCCAAGAATTAACCCTTGGTATCTCTAAGAGTATAATGGAAAGTAGTGTATATCACAGTACTATTCTTTCATATTGATAGGTTTACAACATATTTAGTGCTTAATATAAACTGCTAAATCCCCACCGCTACCTCACCGGCTAACTATGATTTAGTAAGAAATAAAGCATGTAAGAAAAGATAAGACAAAACTTGAGATATTTTGCACCAAACACCCGACAATCAAAATGAACACAGTGATTGGGCACATAATCCTAGGAGTGATAATCTCTTGAAATGAAGGGCTATACTAGCATAAATTTTGATAGGACTTATGATAAAAGTCAAAGAATACATAGGAGCAAATGTCAAGTGAGCAACTAATGTTGCGCGAGAAGATAATAGAGATTTGAACCTGAGACATCCCAAAAATAGGTTGAGTTTTTAATCATTGGGCCAACCTTAATCCTTACATAATCACAATTTATTTAATATGTGACTGTTCAATCACTCTTCCCATACAACCATACCTCCCCAAAAGAAAAAGACAGAAGAAAACAAAAACACCTCAAACGGATGAGCGGGAAACATTTGCTAAAGAACTGGCGTTGACCAGCGCTTCTGTACAGTGCAGATATTCCCAGGACGGACACGTGGAGCAGTACTACAAACTAAAAACAATTGTACTACGCTGCAACCAAACGAACTCCAAACATAAAATGCAGTACCATATATACGCTAGTACCATATTTTGTGCACATGCAGTACATTGGAGTACCATTGTACTGAAAGCTGATGCACTATAAAACACCTGCCTATATCCCCAATGATAATCACCACCAACTATCACATTCTCATTACAATTACAATTACAAACAGCAGAGCAAAAAGTTTTTGTTGATGATGGTGAAAGAAGAGGTGGTGAGGTCCCACAGGAGCGACCTGAGACCACATGGCTAAGGCAACTGCACCCTCCACACCAAAACATTTCTTCATGGGTGATTGTTTGTTGGTGTGTCAGGGTTGCTATCCTATGTTGTTCATGTGTTCTCAGGTCGCCCCTGCCGGCCTTCGCCCACCACGCAATCACAATTACAAACAGCAAAGAAGCAAAAGGTATTTTGATGTTAAAGATGAAAGAAGAGGTGGTGAAGTCCCACAGGAGCGACCTGAGACCACATGGCTAAGGCATCTACGACCTCCTTCATGAGTGTCTGTTTCTTGGTGTGTCAGGGTTGCTATCATGTGTTCTCAGGTCGCCCCTGCCGGCCTTCGTCCACCACACTGACGGGTCCCGAGATCAACATACATTTCATTGGACAGCAAATATGGAAACGGTAACAGGGCGAACAGGTAACATTCCATTATGATGTAATTGTCAAGTTCTCCTAGCTGTCACAACATCACAAAAGGGCAATCTAACTGCCCGTATAGAAGAGCAATAATCATGCATTCGACATTTTTTTTTCGCCGTTTAGCGATTGCCCAATATAAAAAGTCAAATTGAGCATGCCAGGAATTGATGACTTACCAACTACCACAAAGATATGATATTGGTAACTTTGTGCTTCAACTCTGTCGTTTGTTTACTATTAAAATGCGAAGTCTGGATTGGATCTCTTGTTGCACTTGGTCCCCGACCTTTTGCAAAACCCCATCAATCAAAAGCCGGCCTTTGATTCCATCAGAGGTTGATACCTCATCAGTATCATCAGGCTCAAATAGATCTATGTGCTGGGTATCTTTCATCTTCTTTACTCTCGAGTCATCTATTGTCTCAATATCACAGGTAGCTTCTCTTTTGTTGCAATGTTTCGGTTCCTGGTTTTCCTCATTGTCTATGAAATTCAAAGCCGCGTAACTTTCATGATCAGTGCCATGGTCGAGAAAAGGTAAATATCCAGATGAACCCACTGCACGAGGCAACATCCCTATGGGACATGGATTCCATGATTTTGCGATCGTCCAAATGTTTTTATTTCCAACATTGTCACCGCCTGTCAACAACCTTGCATTGCTAATTTTACGAAGTTTAACCATTTCCAACTTCTCTGCAGCTTGACGAATGTACTTATCTTGGTGAGTGAGGTCTTCAGCCTTCAAATGTGAGTCGCCTTCAGAATGCCTCGAGTACAGTGAAGTTAGCAGAGACAGTTTTCGAATTTTCTCGTTCATATAGTTATTCCCACCCATTTTTGCAAGCAGCAAGGCTGAACCTAGAAGATCATGATTTTCAGTATCTGCAAGGAGAAGACCTCTTCTCACGAGTTCAATCAGTGCGGTTCTAGGAAGGCAACAGGGACTTTCTGGTTGGCTTCCTTCACCTTCGTGTGGAATTGTCTTTAGGTCTTTGAGAACTAGCACTAGCCATTTGAAGAGCGTAGAAAGAACTCCAATTATTTGAGTCTCTGAATCATACTGCGATAGACTGAAATTTTCACTGCCTACAATCCATGAGGAGAATGTTCAATCAAACAGCTCAAAATAAATAAGGAAGATCAATTTGGCTATACAGTAACATACAAAATAAATCCAACTTTACACCGGATTTGTACTGAGGTTGCAATAGAAACAAACTTCCCAAAAAAATGCTTGAACAACAGGTCAACAGCAAATAAGACTATGGCGCAAAAGAGGGGAAAAAAAGGAGACAGCAGAAAAAAATACACTTGAAAATACACTAGATTTGCAACAATAACTGTAAAAGCAAGAAAGAGAAGCAAAATAGAAACATACTTAAAATAGTGGTTATGAAAGCCATGATTTTAACTTAAGTGATTTATAAAAATAAAAAATTTAAAAAAAAAGCAAAAGGAGTCAATAGAGGTGCCAGGGCCCAGGAGAGCTCATTGTAGGAAGTAGGAACCTAATGACATCCTTAATGTGGATAATAACAGCTTTAACACACAAATGGATCACAATAGCACATCGGAAATGGTATGAATCCAGGGCTGGTTTTCAAAAGCGCACCAAATAAATTTGTTGGCAGAAATCCCAAATGACAAAAACGAATTAAAGCACAGTAATCATGAAAGGCTCAGTAATTACCGAAATCATCTCTAATGGATTTACGTGACCCGATCATATCAAGAACGGCTTTAAGAAGGCTCAGAAGCAGTTCTGGATCCGTCTTCGATAACTTTGTTATTACCGGTCTCCATTCTTCGAATACATGCTGTGCAACATCTAAGCTCAGGTTAATCTGATATTTATGTGGAGAATCGACGAAGTCTGTTGAGTTTGATGTTTTCAGCAAGAAATCCAAGAACACAGAGATCACATCTGATGAAAAGAAAGAATACAATCGAACGAGTTTTTTCAAAGCCCTCGCAATCTGCTTTTTAGATCCTGGAAATTATTCATAGAAAAATATTAGAGTAAGCAAAAAGAAAAAAAAAATAAAAAAAGAGGGGCTGCTTGTGAAGCATAAGCACAACGTGACCAAAGAAGGAAAGCCAAATAGCACAAAATAATAATGACTAACTACAATGACTTTGAAAAATGCAGAACTTAAGTTTATCAGCTGTATTACGAATTTACGATCAAGCATAAGCTATTGCATCAGGAGATTGGGGAGAAACCACGTTTTTCAGTTGATTATACAATTGACCAAGAATTTTAGTTAAAGACTCCAGGATAGATCGCAAGTACATTTATCATAACAAGGCATCTGATGTTTTGAACACACACTGCCTCGACACCACAGAGGTAGATTTCAGGAACCATGCCTAACAACTTCAAGAAAAATAAAGGGCATGGAGTAAACATCCCTCCCAGAGAACAAAAGCCTTGAGATAACAACTTCCCTTGCATGATCTTGAAACTGGATAGAACAACCTTACCTACATATTTAGAAGGTTGGATTTTGCTAGCCACAAGTGAGAAAAGCTTATTGCGCCCAACAGTAGCACCTACGCAGTGTTCATGATGTTTAGCACCTATTTAACAGAGTTCAGACAGCACGAATCCCTAGTCAGAATAAAAAATAGGAAGTCACACTAGCAAAAGGGAACACATCAAATAAAGCATAGACATCAACGTAAACTTGTGTTCTCCAAAGAAGGAATTACACAAGACGGGCCACCATATCGTATATATTAGCAAAACTTGTATCAATTAGAGACCTCATTCACAGAGTGAAATAAGATAAGTACGGGCAGCTTATTATAAGAATCACGGCTTTCTGTGGGTGGGGGATTGAAGTTTATCCAAGAAAGTGAGAAACAATCAAGATAAACCACCATGTCCACATAGCAGTACTACTTGAAAAAATATGTGAAAACATAACAGGTCAAAAGGCTAGAATCTAGGCTGTTCCGAGACTACCATAACCCACTAATATGAAGCCAAAATCCAGAGAAATCTCTAGTTCATTGACTTAACCCAAAAGAAGATGAACCAATTTTCATACCTTCTTGAAACCTCTATTCTCTCTTTTCATCACAACAAAAACCATCAGATACTGCCTAGCCAAAATACCTCATCTCTTTTGAGCTGTAGCTCCAAACTAAATCCCCAATTCATCCCACAAGGCCAGAAAGCACCAAAGATAAATAGAAGAAGTTTCCCAATCAATGTTTAATGTTGGAGTCCCAGACACCTCAGAATTTGCTAATCGATGAAGGTTTTCTCCAGGCGCCAACGAGGACTAAATTCTACAGAACGTCACAAAGGCAGGTGAGCTGTAAAACACCAAGAACTTCCTACATTCTCAATCTGAGACAATGTTGTATTCAATGACATAAATAACTCCAAGATCAATGCCCCCAGTTTGTTATAATGTATCAATTTACAAGTAATGTCTCATTTGGATGGCCATCATAATGCAGCACCTCCTCAATTGTGTGTTTGTTCATTAAGTTTACATAACTGCGTCCCACACTCCCACCCCTACAGGCTATAGGTGATAATAAGTAGTACTTCGTAATTGATATAAAAGAACACTACCTTTACTACTAATGGAGCTCCATTACCATGGTCAAATCAGATATAAATTTCTATAATGATTCTTCTATTTATGACCTCATACCAAATAACCATAAGTCTTCTAGCAGGACAATTACTGAACCCACCCTACCCGCCAGTTTATGTGTTGTCTATATGAATGATTTCGTAACAACTCCCCATTAAGCCGTGGAGTGCAGCATTGAACTACAAGAGTTATCCTTATCACATCAATTTCTGACTACGAGGTAATCTCTTCTCCGCCTCATTTATAACATTCTAAAAACCTTTCATTAAGTTCAAAAAAAGTTCGGAAAAACTAGTGAATTATACAGAGATAAAAGGAGGGGGATCATGACATCAAATGACTTCTCAGGAAGAAGTTCATGACCTACGTTTTCCCTTGACTTCTGAAGACCTTGATCCGCTATGCTTGAGCTTCAAACTGAAGGCCAGTTCACGTAATCTGGACCTGATCTCCTTCCTGACATTGGCACTTTCGCCACTTTGATATGGGACTGCATTCTTCTGGGGATCCCAATAGTAGGACTTCAACCAATTGATTGCCTGAAAATGCAAGCAAAGGTAGAACAAAGCTATCATTTGCTCAGCTAGAGACTGGTACAAACATCCTGAAGAACATGAACAACCATCTAGGTACATCTGCAATTAATCTGAAATTAGAGAATATTACTTTCTTTAAGTTTTAAAAATAAGCCCACATAGGTCATTGTGTCAAAAAACCATGAAGGAGGCCCATCAGCAACACATCTTTTTGAACTAAAAGGAGCAAACCCAGCCAACAATGACCAATATTCCCTTCCTGAAAGATGCATACTCCGTATTGCATAGTACTCTTGACACTATAACACAGCTAGATAGTAACTAAACTTAGGTCATCTCATTAAAATATACTCCGTAACTAACTTTGACATCTTGGCAGTGACTTAACATAGTCCAGAGTGGTACAACACCAAATATTTTCGAATTAAAAACTTGAATCCAGATACATCACAAGTGAAGGAAAGACATACTGTTTTCTAGATAAGTAAAGGAGGACCATACCTTAATGGAAGCCTGACGAAGAAGCGGAAGAGAAGGAAGCTCACGATGAGAACCCTCTAAACAACAAAGGCCAATAAAACAAATCGAAGTCAAATACTGTAACGGGATACATTAATAACACAAAAGCACAAATGTATCCACAAACACCAACAGCGGAAATAAAAGCTTTTAAAGAGGGTTCTTACCATGACGAATATCAATAAGCATGCGTGGCATGTCAATGATATCAGCTGCATCGGCTATTGAAAGTTTTTCTCTCTCACGTGTCTTTTCTATAATAACGTTCACAAGCCTAAGAACATAAGATTGAACTCTGTAAGTCAATTATGACATCGGACATTAACTACAAGGGACTGCATTTTGTAATTTCAGACGGACGAGTAAGACTTCAAATTACAGCCTCAGCTAAAACCATGAAGCCAATGTAGCATTAAATAGTACGTAAATAAAAAGCCAGTCAATAGCAAATTGGTAACTAATATACAAAGCTAAAATTCTAGTGCACAAAGCTTTATAGAAAGAATAAAGAGGGTAGAATACATTTGTCGAGAGAAAATTTCAATGTGGCCAATCCAAGCAATTTGTGACCAAAATGTATTGCAACTTGAAGAAATTTGGTATTTAAAATCTTTTAATTAAAAAAGGACCGAAAAGACTCCAATACTCCATAGACATACAAAAATAAGTATCTGGGACAATCTCTGCTGAAATATTTTGTTAGAAACGAAAAAAATTCCTAGTGTAATGCAAACAGATAGATGATCAATGTTCCTTTCAATTGCAAATGGAAGTAACCTTTACAGTTATCTTCGCAATAAAACAAGATATACTTGCTTCTGAATTAATTTAAGCCTTGCAGATTCCAAACATAGTTAAATCAAATATCAAACAGAGAAACAACGGAAAATGAGAAACATGCCATTACAAACAAGAAAGTAGTCATTAAAATGATTAATAATCAGCCCTTTACAACCTATCTCTTTACTCACCTCAAAACAGCCATAGTGTAGAGCATTGCCAACATCTCCTCTGAATCTATAACTTCATTACTCAATTTCCCACTACAATCCAAGAACACATAGTATTATGAGAAAAATGCTAAAATTTTGTGAATAAAGCAGCTATCATTAGGAACCTATTAACAGCACACAACACCCAATAAATTATCTAGCTTTCACATTCATGCCACTATAATCAAAACTATACAATAGTTCTCCAAATACATGATAATAAAATTTGTAAGAAAACACCATCACCAAACAACACATTAACAACAGCAGTTCTGCAATTCGCGCTATGGTCAGTAAAACTATACAACACGTTTCCAAAACAAATGAAAATCACCTGCGAAAACTTATAATAAAAGCAGCATCAACAAGCAACACATTTGTAACATAAAACACCAAAAATACGGGTAGATGTCAAACTCATGCCAGTCGTTAGAAGTACGCAAAACTTTCAGAACTACATGACAATCACTTGTGACTGCCACTAAAACTATATAATACAAGACGAGAAGCTGTCAAATTGGTGCCACTGTCACCAAAACTATATAAAAGTTCTCGACATTACATGACTATCACTTGTGCAAATATCCGCAACAATGCAGCACCAGCAAGCAACACATATATCAGAAAAACCAAATAATCCAAGTGGTTCTCAATTTCACGGCACGGTCACAAAAAACTATACCACAACTTCCCAAATTACACAACAATCACATATAACCATTTTTCAGCAATTCAATACCAGCAAGCAACACATGAACATCAGAAAATACCAAACAACACAAGCAGTACTCAAATCACACACCACAGCCACTAAAACTATACAACAACTTGCGGAATCACGAGAACATCACTTTCGAACGTTCCACAACTATGCAGCACCAGCAAGCAACACTTCAACATCAGCAAACACCAATAATCCAAGCTCTTCGCTCTCACTAAAACTCTATAATAAGTCTTGTATGAGATCGTCTAATTTAGGTTAAGATTAGACCGTTATAAAGTGGTCACTTGTTGGGCTTAATGTGACTTTATCACGATGTTAACAAGTGACAACTTCAACTAAATTGGTGATTATGTCCAATTTTAAGTCAAAATTAGACCAGTTTTTTTTTTTCATCATTTGTGCTCTCTAAATAACGCAACATTCACATTTGATTGTTACGCACCATTGCAGCTCCAAAAAAGCAACAAATCACCCAAACAGTTCTCAAACTCACGCCACTACCAACAAAACAATACAACAACTCCCCAAAATTACACGACAATCACTTCCGAACATCTCGCAACAATGCAGCACCAGCAACCAACACATCAAAATCAGTAAACACCAATAATCCAAGCATTTCTCAAATTTATACCACTCTCACCAAAACACTACAAAAACTCCACAACATTCCAGAACGACAATTAACAAAAACCACAAAACAAAATAACTTTCCAGAACTATTCACAATTCACAGAAAACTATACATCACAAACAACTAAAACAAATTAACATAATCACAACCTAAAGTAAGGATCCTTCCACTGAATCTCCACGAACGACGCCGTAACCTCGACCACAACAGGCAAGCATCCTCTACTCCTCCACGTCGCAATCTGCTCAACAAAACCACAAATAACAAATCAACACTATCAATCAACCAATCAATCACATCAATTAATCACATAAATTAATAAACATATAAAAATCAATAAATTGACGAAATTAATGTTTTTAAACAGGAATAATACTCCGTTAAGCACAAATAACAAATCAACACTATCAATCAACCATTCAATCACATCAATTAATCACACAAATCAATAAAAATCACAAAACAATAAAAACACAAAAAAACAATAAAATTAATTTTTAAAAATAGGAATAATACTCTGTTAAGCACAGATAACAAATCAACACTATCAATCAATCACATCAATTAATCACAAAAATCAATAAAAAATCACGAAACAACAAAAACACAAAAAATGATAAAATTAATTTTTTTAAACAGGAATAATACTCTGCTAAGCGCTTTGGAAACGGAGCAAGGAGAAGTGGAGAAAAGAGAGAGTCTAACAAAGTCCCACTCTTCCCAATTTAACCACGGCACTAATTTATAATTCTCGTTTAAGTCAGTTATTATTGTTGTTGCTTTGATTATCTCCATTGTTGATGAAGAATTGAAGATGAAGATTAATTTGTTGCTGTGATTTTTAATTTTGTTGATAAACCCTAAACCCTAATTTTTTGAAGATGAATAATTTACGTCATTTTTTTAATTTTGTTTTTTAGTTAATAATTATAATTATTGTAGGTTAATTAGCATATTGGGGATGTAGCTCAAATGGTAGAGCGCTCGCTTTGCATGCGAGAGGCACGGGGTTCGATCCCCCGCATCTCCACTTTTTTCCTACCTATTTTACTACGTAGGAAAGGGGTATGCAAGGTTTTAGACAGGATGTGTTCGAGTTTGGAGCGGTCATTTCTAGATGTAAAACTTTTATTACTAGTTTTACTAATTGTGCTTTTTTTTTTCGTTAGACGTGAAGGTAATGGTGTACCACATAAGCTAGCTATATACTCTATTTGTTTTGGTAGGTTGATGGTTTGGAGGGGGAATTATTCCATTTTTATTCATGAAGACGTTATTCGTGAGATGAATGAATAAGATTGTTTTTTTCTGTTTAAAAAAAGAAAGAAAGAGAGCATTGTGATTTCAAATTGGTCATTTAGTTATTAAGCTTTTGAATTTTGGTTTCAGCGATTTAGTTTTATTGTAAAGAGTCTTGAAATGTGGGTTTCATTCTAACGTGGCTTTTTTATAGTGGTCAGGACCGCTGTCGTTGTGGTACTCTCGAATCACACAATAATTTCTGCTATTAACCACGATCACGTTCGACTTTGTTTTACGGTTCGTTATCTTTTTGTGATTTTATTTTGATATAGGTCTACGTTAGAGGAGACGATGCAAGATATTGAATTACGTTGTCATTAAGAAGAACCACTTAACAGGTGAAAGAAGTTTGTTCATTTTGAATTACGTGGTTTGAATTTTCTCAATCATAGTTGTGTGCATTAAGTTGGTCAAGGTGAAAGAAATACAGTTCATTTTTAATTGAATCAAACTATTTCGGAACAAATAATTAGAAAGGAATGTAGTTGTATGTTATGTTTTTGACAAACTACTCTATTATAAAAACATGTATAACAAAATTACTATTTGAAACATGTCTAACAAATTACTACATATGTGCTTAAAACATTTCCGATAAACTACTACATACTTAAAACATGTCTAATATATTACTCAACTACATCAAAAGAGACGGAAAATAGTAGAGCTAATATGAGCCAACGCTACTAGCCTACTACCATATACGTATGACTACATTTGTAATACTATATCTTCACTGCTAGTATAGTTAGAAGCTCTAAAGGGTCCTCATAACCACAAGTCCAAGTTTCCCATGCATTGCATTACCACCAAGCCAAATTTCTTCAAATCGGAAAGACTATAGTTGAACAACGTGGTTTGTCTTGAACTTGTTACACTCAAATGTTTTTTCTTCTTTTTAGTTTCAGTAGTTTAATGAAGTATAAAGATAGGATTCATAATCACAACTAACAATAAGAACATCATGACAATAATTTTACCAATTAAATCTAATAATATTTGCATACTTAATAGATAATATTGTCATTATCATTCGTGAAGTCAAAGAAAGACGATAACAAACATTTATTCTCACACTTCTAATCCTAATCTCCTAATAGCATGGAAAAAGTCTTATGTTACGTTCTTAGATAAAAATAAATGTCTAAAATATATTTCCGAATGTGAGAAATATATCAAGGTCCATATAAAGTGCTGGATCCTCGTTGGTCTCCCAATCGACCTCATCGATATACTTGTCTTGGTCAGGACAAGGGATACAGTCACTTGGAAGCCCATTAAACTTGGCCCAAAACCCCCATTTCGCGCTCTTATACGCTTCTTGACCCTCTGAGTCATCCCAGTCCATGACCTTCGGTTCGATTAAAACTGAGATACGCTTCTTCTCGACAAATTCATCCCATGAGATGTTGCAAACTTTGGTGCAAAAGTCCTTCTCCCATTGTGGTACCTTTGGCCGCACCCGTGTATCTTTGGTAGTCGAACCCAGTTTTCCCATAAGTGCCTTACATGCCTTACGTAATTGCTTCATGTTTGGATCAAAGAATTTTATAGACACACTTCAATATATAAGTCGCACGAATATATCGCACCCTGATATTGATCACCAGAACAAAGAATTTTTTTCTTTTGGTAGAGAGAAAAGAGAATTTTATAATGTGCATAAGCAACCTATGAGACCTTATATATATAGAGGGTGCTTAGAGTCACCACATTCATAGTCCTATTAGGATAATACAACTTCCGCTTATTTTATTACAAAACTTTCCTAAAAGAATCCCATCTTTTTAACCGCCAAGACAATCACAAATAGGTTAGGACTCTTTTTTCATTGGGACGTCGGTTTATAATTTGAGTAAATATTAATCCGTAAGGAACAAGGATAGAGTTTCAATCTACCTAAAATTCTAGAGGCATAGTTCGGTGCATAGCTTCTGATGAACTTGTTACGCTCAAAGACGTAGTTCCAGGACTTAACAAGCTAACGCATAACATTAACATTTATACAACAAGAATCTAAGTAGCTATTTATTCTTTTTGATGGTTTCTCATGGAAAATTTACCTTTTGCTGTTGGTTTATATTTGGGACAAAGAAGTGTTGATAGCTATATATAGGAGTTCAGTCGTATGTCGTGATCTTTTGATGAATTCTGTAAGGACTGAGTAGTGGGGTGTGCAGTCCTCTTGTTGATCGTGGTAAATATTTGTTTGTGGATGAATGGAAACTGAACTCCTTTTTGTTTGATTTTTTTTTTTATCTATCGTTCCGTTCTTATTTTTTTAAGATCATCAATGTCAAGAGTGCTTTAATTAAACGTCTTATAAATTTGAATGAGCTTATATATTAACTTGCATAGACTAGCATGTCATTAGAGTTGTTGCCGATCATAGTATAAGTTTCTGAAAATTAGCTACAGAAATAAGAGATCGCTTAAGATTTATGGACATACTAGATTAGTTTCAGTAAGCTCATGGCTGTTTGGGTGTTCTTGTATTAGTAAGTAAATTTTGGAGGATGTCTCCTTTTCAGGAGATATATGTGATGCTAAGAATTTTGAAAAGATACTCATTTTCTTGCAGCTTCTCTAGCTGCAGTGGGTGAATTATCAACTTCAGTGCAGGCAGACTTGAGCGAGCAAGGTGATACCTTCCGTGCATAAATGCATAATAGACGTTGAGAAGAGTGATCGAGTTTTATAGATGCCGGCAAAAGTTATGATTACCTCTATCTTAATCTTTTCCTCAACAAGTGAAGGATATGCATGTTTAAGAGTGTTAATTATGTTAAACTTAAACATGATTGTGAACTTGTTTGATTACTAGATTGCAGCAATAATATGGCAATGTCACTGATAAATTAAATTTCTTATGGACGCTTCCGAAGGTGTACAGTACTGTATATCTTTGGTGTTGTCCATGCTGACGAAAGGTAGAACTCCTATATATGTCATACGTGCGACTGGAACTTCAAACGATTATACGCTATACAGGAGTGTCCAGAACCTATGCTTTTGGTGTCTCGATCTAAGTGTCGGAGTTCTTTCAAAATTTGTACGTTCAATAAAAGTAACATTCAGGGCGTGGAGGTGCAGCATCTGGAGCTGTAGCACTCACCAGTCACCACTCAGGGGTATTACTTGAATTTATTACAGGTGAAGTTCATTATCGATACTTTGTTATGCCTAGAATTTCTGCCACTACCATAACAACTAGACTACTGCATTATCAGCTAGCTGCATCAAATTTTCTGTACTTCTACGACTTGGACTAAAGTATACTCGTGATTGATTGGCTTACTATCGTAGTATCATAACATTAGATGTGTGCACCTTCATTTACTTCTGTTGGCTGACAATTTCAGCAATATAAATACAAACTATTGTATTAATAGATTACGTACTGCAAGTCTGGTACATTATACCTCGTATACATGGATTTCATACTGCGACAATCTTGCTTCCTGTCTCTTACTCTCAATCATGGCACATTGTTATGACTAGAGACAGTGAGTAAATTTTCCATATCCAGGAAAAAAGAGGAGGTGAAAGAGCTCTGATCGATCTGGTCCAGGATTCAGTTCCCTGAATTTGACAGGATGCTCCTCACATTCCCGCACTTGCAGTTCAAGTTGTGGCAATGTGTCTTGGTTGGATTCGCAGTGGCATTTAGCTGTATTAGCTTTATGTAATACTATAGGTGATTATTCTCATGTATCCTTGCATTTTATTACCCTTCTAGGTAAGCCAAGTCAAGAACCGAAACCGATCCAAGATAGGCATTAGTGTTGATTCGCTGAGGACGCAACACCAGGTTTGTATAGCACCAGCTTGGTCTACCTACAGAGCCTATGTCCATCAGTTTTATTGACTAGATAGCTGCTTCAGACCTTTATTCACAGCAGAATCATTTTAGCTAGATGGTTCAAACACCTATCTGTAACTCACTTCTTTCTTGACTCCTATTTCACAATTTCCTCTAGTAATTACTGCTATTTATTTGCCATAACCTCTGTTCTATCATGCTGCTTGGTACTTTGTACAACTTGTTCTGCTTGTTTATGACCGTTCTTATAACAAGCAGTCTACTTGTTATATTGGTTATCTTACGTTTCTTTCTTTCAGCAAATTATATAGTGATGTTTGTTGATACGGTCTGTATCCTCACTACATTTTGAAATTGCTTGGTCATGAAGTGATTCAGTGAAGAATGAAGAACCAAAGGCATGACCTAACTAACTGAAGTTTGCCAGGGTGAATAACTGGATATGATTAGTAGTAATGTGAAATAGGTGGGTGTAGTCAAACACTCAAATGTAACTAAAGTATGTTGTTTGTGTTATTTTTTTCCTCTGTTGTTCCTCTTGAGTAATTGATCTTCTTGCCTACGAAATAGAAATGCCAATTTGCTATCTGATACATGACAAATTGTAGTACACTATACTGGCCTCATATCGGATCAATTATTTCCGTATTTTACATATATAGGTTTACCCCTGAACCAATCAACAGTGGGCATTTGGTCTAGTGGTATGATTCTCGCTTTGGGTGCGAGAGGTCCCGAGTTCGATTCTCGGAATGCCCCACACTGCTCTCTCTTTTTTATTTTATTTTTTGAAGGCAGCTGTGGAGTACTGGAGTGTAAACCACTATGTATATATATGTTGGATAGGTTCATTTCTTGATAATTTGTGCAAGGCTATACCGTGGCTGTTTAGAGCCTTTTTATTGGGAATGATATGATTCTAGTTCGTGGTTGTTTACAGATATGCTAGTAAACGTTTGCTGGACAGTTTAGTAACAGCTCAAAACAGTAAACAAAGAAGATAGGCCTGTTTTCTTGAGCAAAATTATTTGGCAAGTCTTATAGAGACATGGTTGTGACAGAAAATTGAGCAATGTGAATGTCAACCCCATTTACATGTCAATGGACATAAACCAGTTTTTGTGGAATAAGCAATGAAGAAGCTCCTCTCGATCTCAGTTCACTCAGTTTGTAGTTGGTACTTGTCTATACTTGATCCTGACCATAGAGGAGATAAGGTGTCACTGGCTCAGTGTGGCATTTTCTAGCAGTTGGACTGTCCAAACGGTTTAGCGTACTTGTACACGATTCAAATGGGGTCTGAGAGTGGTATATTTTGCACCACTTGAGCTTAAGGACAATTAACAAATATTTGTGTGGCCTGTGTGGGACTAACTTTATAGTCTGCCAAACTGTATCTGGAGGAGACTTGTCTACCTATGCATGGACTTGCAAGTGATGATATCCAAGAGATGATATGGTGGTGCTTAGCAAGTCTTAGCGAATACTGTTCTGTCTAAGATCGTAAAATTTTTAACATTGTTTCATCCAAAAACCTAATCGTAAAGATATTTGTCAATGATGAGCATCGGGTATATATGACATGGTGAAGCTTGTAGGATATATAGAGAATAACTAATGAAAGTTAATATTACTATACCAACTTTGATGTGTTCAGTGAATTTCATTTACCTATCTGATTATTACATCTAAGGAAATTGTATCCACATCTTCTACTCAATTTGACCAATAAGTGGTTAATTGGCAAAGCTAACTCAGACATATCAAATTCGAACCATCCGAAACAACAGTTTAAATTCTCTACTTCAAAATGTGTCTCATCTTCTGTCTTGTTGGACTAGATTGATGACACTTCATCTCCTAATACATGCTAAAATCACATCTAGTGATGTCTGGAATTGATGTGCCACATAAAAAGGACATGTGACATGAGATCGATGAGACAAAGTTTTGGATAAAGGGTTTAGATTGCCAAAACAAAACTTCTAATTGTAGAGAAAAGCACAACCCCAAATTGTCCCAACCCTATGTTTAATTGAAACCCAATATATATAACTCAAAAATTCAAAACCCAAACCGAGTCATACCTAACCCGAGTTAACCCAAAAATGATTCAACAAAAAAATGACCTAAACCAACCCGATATAGATGTTGAACTCCAAATTTATTGAATCGTAGATGATTCTTATCGTTAACAACGTAAAATATATATTGTCTACACGGTACGATTTGACCATTTCATCAAACTTAATATAAATGTTAAGTAAAATATTATTAATTTGATATACTCCCTCCATTCCAACCAA
>CAAKMY010036301.1:0-15503 GCA_901111285.1 Corrigiola litoralis
AGATATCAAATATAAGAAGGCTTTCAATAAGATTCAATAAAGTTCAATTTAGTTGTAATAAGTTCAGAAAAAAATAAGTTAAGTTCAGCAAAAATAAGTTAAGTTAAGATAAGTTCAGCAAAAATAAGTTAAGTTAAGATAAGTTCAGTGAAAATAAGTTAGCAGAAATAAGTTAA
Organism: Corrigiola litoralis; assembly: GCA_901111285.1. Taxonomy (NCBI): domain Eukaryota; kingdom Viridiplantae; phylum Streptophyta; class Magnoliopsida; order Caryophyllales; family Caryophyllaceae; genus Corrigiola; species Corrigiola litoralis. The sequence continues at coordinate 177 of CAAKMY010036301.1, forward strand.
GTTAAGATAAGTTTAGCAGAAATAAGATAAGCTCAGATAAGTTTCATGTCTAATAAATCCAAAAGAATAGGGCCTTATAGTTGACCCTAGGACAACAAAATATATTGACTTTTAACTTGTGTCTTAAACTCATGACTCATGATCAAACTAGTTGCAAGAACAATTTGGTGGGTTCGACTCATTCTTCATCTAATATATGATGTATCCAAAGGGTACTTTTCAGTTTGACAATACACTCACAATGTTTAGGACTTGGGAGCCTTAACAACGAAGAGAGCATGAATGTGGTCCTTTTTGTTCTACTTGGACAGTTGCCATTCTACTATTCTAGCCAAGCTCCAACTTATCTTTCACCATGTCAGTATACATTAATTTCAAAGAGTTAACGTGGCACTGATATTTAACTAACATAAGTGTATCATATATATGATGATATACCTTGTAGTGACTAGGGAGTACTAGTACGGCATTGTAAATTCGTGTGATTGTGTAAATAAATTGATGTGGCTTAGTGTTTAAAATTAAATAGCTTGTGATGACAACAAAACTTTGAAGGTGATTATCAATTACGGTAATTGTCCATAACAGATGAAAATATCAAATGTCAATTTGTTAAGTGTACTATGAAATAATCGATTACTTAAAAAGATTCATTAATTATTAAAAATACAATTTCATCATAGGTTAATTCTAAAAAGATAGAGGCAAGTACATTTGAAAAACTAAGATAACATTCCAAATGACTACGTTAATATGTATTAGAATGGAGGGAAAAAGACATTTATAAGATTTATTGTTTCTTATACAGTTATATTTATTGTTTCCAGGAAAATCAAAAACAACCCAAAAAACCGGTTTATGTGGACTATAACACGCACAAAAACCTCGTTCCGTGCCCCAAAATGGAATTGGACAAAAATTGGCAAGAGACTTCCTAAACATATATAATGGATTATGTCAAAATAAACGCGGCAAAAAACACCCTATACATAGCTCAAACCATCGGTTTTATCTATTATGCACATTCTCGAATTAAGCGCTAAACACACTTTAAACTATCAAAACGAATGAAGGAGATGGTCATATGCTACAATTATACTCCAATATACCCTATAAGCATGCTTGGTCACTTTCGGAACATTTCTCGGGTAAATCGAACATTGACCAAAAAAGCCAGTTTTTGTGGATAACCCTCACAAAATCCTCGTTCCGGGCAACGAAATGGAATTGAAAGAAAAATTGACAGGAGCCCTCATACACACATATAATGGGGTATGGAACAGGAAGCATGGCAAAAGGTAGCCTAGACATAGCCCAAGCCATCGGTTGTCCAATATGCACATGCTCGAATTAAGCACTAAACACACTGTTAAACTATCAAAACGGAGGAATGACATCGACATGCATATGCTACAATTATACTCCATTATATCCAAGGAGCATGTTAGGTCGCTTTCGGAACATTTCCTGGAAAATAAAAAAAACAGCCAAAAGAGCCAATTTTTGTGAACTATAACCCACACAAACACCTCGTTTCGAACCCCGAAATGAAATTGGACAAAAATTGACAAGAGCCTATTAGACATATATAATGGAGTATGGAACAAGAAATACTCTAAAAAGTAGCCTAGGCATAGCACAAACAATCGGTTGTGTGCATTATGCACATGCTAAAATATTGAGCGTTAAATACATCGTAAAACTATCAAACCGAGGGAATGACATTGTCATATGCTACAATTATACTCCAATATACCATAGAAACATGCTTGGTTATTTTCGTAACAGATTCCGAAAAATCAAAAATCGACCCAAAAAACCGGTTTTTGCGAACTATATAACCCACGCCAAAACCTCGTTTCGGACCCCAAAATGGAATCGGACGAAAATTGGCAAGAGCCATATTAGACACATATAATGAGGTATGCACCAAAAAAACGGTAAAAAATAAACTAGGCATAACCCGAACTATCGGTTTTGTCCATTATGCCCATGCTCGAATTAAGCGCTAAACACACCGTAAAACTATAAAAACGAAAGAATAACATCGTGATATGCTTCAATTATACTCAAATATACGCTAGGAGCATGCTTGGTCACTTTCTAAACATTTTTCGAAAAATCAAAAATCGACCAAAAAAGCCGGTTTTAGTGGAATATAAGTTTATAAACCTCAAAAAAACCTTGTTTTGGGCCGCGGAATGGAATTAGACAAAAATTGACAGGAGCCATTCTAGATACATATAAGGGGGGTATGAAACAAGAAACACGCAAAAATTAGCCTAGATATAGCCCGAACAATCGGTTTTGTCAATTATGCACAAGCTCGAATTAAGCGTTAAACACACCTTTAAACTATCGAAACGAACGAATGACATTGCGATATGCCACAATTATAATCCATTATACCTTGAGAGCATGATTGGTTACTTTCGGAACATATCCCAAATAATCAAAAATCGACCCAAAAAGCCGGTTTTTGTGGACTATAAGTCTATAACCAACGCAAAAAACATCGTTTCGGGCATCGAAATGGAATCGAAGGAATATTGCCAAGAGTCATCTTAGACACATATAATTGAGTATGGACAAAGAAACACGACAAAAACTAGCCTAGAGATAACTCGAACTATCGGTTCTCCATAAGCCACATGCTCGAATTGAGAGCTTAACACACCGTAAAACTATCAAAACCAAAGACTAACATCGCCATATGCTTCAATTATACTCAAACATAGCCTAGGAGCATGCTTGATCACTTTCGAAAACATTTTTTGAAAATAAAAAATAGACCAAAAAAGCCGATTTTTGTGGACTATAAGTCTATAACACACAAAAAAACCTCGTTTCGGGCCCCAAAATGGAAATGAACGAAAATTGGTATGAGTCATTCTAGACATACATAATGGGGTATGGAACAAGAAACCGACAAAAATTAGTCGAGGCATAGCTTGAACCATCGGGTTTATCCATTATGCACATGCTCGAATTAAGCGCTAAACACACCTTTAAACTATCAAAAGGAAGGAATGGCACTGCCATATGCCACAATTATACTCCAATATACCTTAAGATCATGCTTGGTTATTTTCGGAATATTTCCCGAGAAATCAAAAATCGACCCAGAAAGCTAGAAGTCTATAACCCATGCAAAAACCTCGTTTCGTGTTCCGAAATGGAATTGAACGAAAATTGGCAAGTACCATCCTAGACACATATAATGGGGTATAGACCAAGAAACAAGGCAAAAATAAGCCTAGGCATTACCCGAACAATCGGTTTTGTTAACTGTGCACATGCTCGAATTGAGCGCTAAACACACCGATCAAAACGAAAGAATGACATCGTCATATGCTTCAGTTGTACTCCAACATACCTTATGAGCATGTTTGGTCACTTTTACAACATTTCCCGAAAAATCAAAAATCGAACCAAATAGACAGTTTTTGTGGACTATAACCCACGCAAAATCCTCGTTTCGGGCCCCGAATTAGGAATGAACGAAAATTGACATGAGCCTTCCTAAACACATATAATGGGGCGTGGAACAAGAAAGAGTCGAAAGACGGCAAAAAGTAGCCTATACATAGCCAGAGCCATGAATTTTGTCTATTTTGCACACGCTCGAATTGAGAGCTAAACACACCGTAAAACTAGCAAAACTAAGGAATGACATCGCCGTATGCTACAATTATACTCCAATATACCCCAGGAGCATGCTTGGTCACTTTCGTAATATTTCTCGGAAAATCAAAAATTTGCCGAAAAAGCCACTTTTTGTGAAGTATAACCCACACAAAAACCTCGTTTCGTGCCCCGAAACGGAATTAGACAAAAATTGGCAAGAGCCATCTTAGACACATATAATGGAAAATGAAACAAGAAACGCGGCAAAAAGTAGTTTAGGCATAACACAAACCATCATTTGTCCATTATGCAAATGCTCGAATAGAGCGTTAAACACACCGTAAAACTATTAAATCGATGGAATGACATTGCCATATGCTACAATTATACTCCAATATACCATCTAGGCATGCTTGGTTACTTTCGGAATATTTCCCGAAAAATCAAAATTCAACCCAAAAAGCCGATTTTTGTAAAGCCTCGTTTCGGGTCCCATAATGGAATTGGATAAAAAATGGCGGGTCTTATGCAGTATGCACATATAATGAAGTATGAAACAAGAAACGCGGGAAAAAGTAACCTAGGTATAGCCCAAACCATCGGTTTTGTCAATTATGCACATGTTCAAATTAAATGCTAAACATATGGTAAAACTATCAAAACGAAAAAATAGCATTGTCATATGCTACAATTATACTCCAATATACCCTAAGAGCATGTAATGTCACTTTTGGAATATTTCCAAAAAATCAAAAATCGACCCAAACTCCGGATTTGGTGGACAATAACCCACGCAAAAGTTCGTTTTCAACCAAAAAAGGGAAATGGACAGAAATTATCTGGAGACATCCTTGACACATATAATGTAGTATGGAAAGAAAAAACGCAGTATAAAGTAGCTTCGGCATAGCCCAAGCCATTGATTTTGTCCATTATTCACATGCTCCAATTGAGCGCTAAACACACCGTAAAACTATTAAAACGAAGGAATAACATCGCCATATGCTACAATTATACTTGAATATACCATGGGAGCATGCTTGGTCACTTTCGGAACATTTCCCGGAAAATATAAAATTGACACAAAACACCGGTTTTTGTTGATTATAATACTACACAAGAACTAATAGAATCAACATGATTCAGCTATAAAACTCATATATGTCTAATTATTTTGGCCCTAGTGAAATATAATTGTCTTTTGTTGAAAGGATGTGGCCTATGGTTTGGACTTTGTCAAAAAAAATGTGGTAGAGACTAGATAGCATAAGCAATTAGCAATAACGGTTACGGCAGTAGAAAAACGGTTGCAGGAGTAGGTTTTCTACTGCCGCACAAACAACCAACGACATGATTCATAATTGATTTGTATATGCGATGGCGAAATTCATCTTATATCTATACATATTAGTTGGTAGGAGACCTATAGGTGGACACGTGGCACGTGGATGTATCCACCCAAAATTTACATGCCACGTGTCATAATCACTTCATTAAGTAACCTATTTATTACAACTTCATAAATGCAACTAATTAATTACACTATTATATAAATTCACAGTAAATGATATTTTATTAGAAATTAAATAATAAACATATTTTTCAATATAAATAATGTATATAATACATGATATATAATTAAATATTATTAAGTTATATTCACTATGGTTGACTTATACTTTACTATGGCTGATTAGTAAAGTTATGTTTGGAGTATACTCACTATGGTTGATTAATAAAGTTGTACTAATAGTTGATGTAGAAGGTCAATACTCACTATAGTTGGTAAATAATGTTATGCCTAATTAAAATAAATAGTTATCAAAAAATACATAATAATGTTATTATATAACATATACTAACTAACTGTGCGAAGCACGGGATGCTATCTAGTATACTTCTATTGATAACCTAACCGATATTTTTTGCTCACCATACAAACTGCAACAATTACCTTGTATATGGTGATGTACTAAAGTTCCTAGGGTCATTCAAATGCAATAATAATCAATCAACGCACATCTGAACTGGCTCAACTACAAGACGGAAGGTGAAATTACTCTTAGTTACAAGTTAAAACTCTCATATTGACAATTGTGACAGAAGTATTATCTTAACATATGCCACTTCAATACGTGAGAGTTAACTTGTCACACTGATAACATAACAGTTTACCCGTGCACGTGGTTTGTATGCTATTGTGCATACCAGCGGCTAGAAGGAACTAGGTTAGTATAATTATGACAAGGATAAAAGGTAAAAAGCTCTAAACAAAGTTGAGTATTCTTATCAATCCTTTCGACAATACAGGAAGAAACATTTCAAGCAGTTTCTCTTTTGATTCTATGTTGGGTATTCTCGGTCATGGGTTTTATAATCATAGACATCTAGCAGGAGTTTTGTATAAGAGGACATCATCGCCCCAACACTTAAAACCATCAGGTGCGCTACTTATATATATCCACTTCATTAGGCACACCAGGGTTGAGTCCAGTATGTCAACATAAGGTGTAGACAGCTACTAGGCAGGTTTTCAAGGGTCAAGGGTGATGAGCCCATTTCAATAGCCGGGCTCATGGTCCACAAACTATAATGGGCTCAGATCGAATGAAGATAACACTCTCCGTACCTACCAAATAACTTAGGAAAGACGTACGAAGTATATGTTTCTTTGAGCAAAAAATATAAGCATATCATGGGCTAATATCTACGGAATGATATCGAGAAAAGGCTAGCTGGCCAGGGGAAAGCCAGAAATTGAGTTTGAACGGGCCGAGCAATTTAAACAAAACAATGCCGAACGAGCCCTGAGCTCCTGATGGTTGAACTTCATCAACTTTCAAACTTTCTACCAAAGTTAAAAGTTGGGAGTACTTTTTATTTTCTCTTTTGCAGTAAAAGAGTATACTTATTACTTGGACTACAAAAGCTCCACAAGCGGCGACGGCTATTTTTGGCTCCAAGTGTGCTTCGCCTTAATGCAAAGAACTACTCTACTGGATAATGCCATCAATATTTCGGATATGAAAAAAACTTGAGATGGTTGAAAGAAGAAGCCCTATAGAGTGTTAGATTTTCTGAAAAGAGGCTTCGAAACTTAATGCCTGACTTACTGACTATAAGGATATTGCTGTATTGCGTACCAACATAAGGTACGGCAGGGGAATATATAGCGGATAAATTATAAGAATTTAAAGGGACATCCAAAAATGACAAAATGATAAGAATTAAGAGGGCCGGAGGCCGGAGGGAGTATTTATGAAGAATATATACCTTTTTAACTGCTACAGTGCTACTAATCACAATCTGAAGGTTGCCAGCTCTGAGATTATTCACAATGTATGTATATGAACTCACTTCTCCGTGATCAAACTAACCAAAACATCCATCTAATGTAGACAGTACTTGTCATTACGTATGTACAGTGACTTAACAAACAGTGCCATATTTTTACGGAAATAGCTTCTAAGACTCAAGAATTACATTTCTTCTCATCTTGGTTGATCACTTAATCAACAGTGAAGTTGTAGGCTATAGGTTGTCGATATGTTTTCGAGTAACCATCTATTATTTCATTATCTCATCAAGTATTAGAGGACAAGAAGTCGTCTCTGCCATTTGCGTAGTAATTAATGGTCCATATTCTGTGCACTACGGAGACTGGCGAGGTCAGTGGTACAAAAGTATGCTACATTAAGTACGTGATCCCGCTTACAAAATCATTCATGAACAACAAAAAGATGCTGATCCAGGTGACACGAACAAATTTTGACAATTATTTGACCCATTCACATTCAATTTCTGAACCTCTCCTTTGTTCTGTCAAACTCCAACACCTAAATCCTTTGAATAATCTCTCACCGACCCCCTCCATACATTAGTAAACTAACATACATACATCAAAAAAGAACATGGAGTTGTTTGACCTCGTTGAAAAATGGTGTTTGTTTTGCACTGACCATGTGAAGGTTTCCTTTTGTTTATTTTTTAAAAGGAGATGGACTAGCATTTTAACCATTATGTCTTATGAGCTCTTAAATCTCTTTTAGGAAAAATTAAAATAATTATGTACTTTTTTAAAAATTTCCAAATTTTCAAAACTATTACAGCATTATTTATAATACTTTAATTTTCAAAGAACACTACCAATCTCCATAGTGAACAATGCAATAAGTGGCATGATGGGCCCAGAAAGCGGCACCTAACCCAATCCAAGTGACCATCCCATTCCCTGATGAGTAAACACACATGTCAGTCACTCAGTGGGTTGTTGTCCCCCCCTTTCTTCCTTCGACTCTCTTACTTCTTTTCCTTTCTCACGTGTATACACCACCACCCTCATTCCTCACTTATAAATTCCACCTACTAATTACTCCCATTCCCCTTTATACTCCTTAATCATCCCCTTAATTACCCCAAATACTCCCCCCCTAACCACAGTCAATCCATCCCTTTATATACCCCACAAACTCCCAACTATCAAAAAAAAACCCCTTCATCCCCCAAACCAAAATTCCCCACATTCCCTCAATATTTCAACCTACGGTTTATTCACCAAAATGGCGTATTACGCAGAAGAAGAGGAGGTATGGAAATGCACCAAACACCCACCCAAACGACGCCGTTGCAGCGGAATCTGCCCACAGTGCTTAAAGGAACGCCTCTCCTTACTCTGCCCAGATTGCGCAACCCCCCACCCATGCTCCTGCGCCACGTCATCCTCCTCCCCCTCCACGTCATCCTCCTCTTCCTTCTCTCTCCACTTCTCCGACCCGCGAATCTCCACCCTCATCGACAACGAGCCCCCCTTTCGACGGTCCAGATCATCCGCTTTTCCTTTCTTCCGGTCGGCGAGGTATGCGGCGCCGCCCCCGGAGGTTGTCCCCGAGGAGGGGGGCAAGAGGTCGTTGTGGTCGGTGATTTGGGGACATAAAGGGAAGAGAGAGAAATTGGGTAGTGGTGTTGTCGGGGAGATGAAGAGGTCACGGTCCGTTGTCGTTGATGGGCCCACAAAGGCGAAAGGGTGGTATTTTCCGAGTCCTATGAAGGTTTTCCGACATTCCTCCAAGAGTTCGAAAGTTGTCCAAGAACGGTCTCCTTTGCATCGAGGGTGATAATTAGAGTTTGTCGCAGATAAGAATCGAATCTTTTTTGTTTTGGGTTATTTTGTAAATTTGGTTTTGTTTGGAAGAGTGAGCAAAGTCGCAGATAAGAATTGAATCCTCGACTTGGGGATGGGCGGGCGGGGGTTATTGTGTAAATTGGACATGGAAAATATGTGTTAGGAGTGGAGTGGTACATAGTGTTACTTTTATTTTTGAGGCTTTTTAAGGAAGATGATCAAATTGTTCAATTGTATGGAAGGTTTATGGAATAATAATTTCGAATTAAACTTTATGCTTGATCATTGTTGCATTATGGTTCCTCTTTTCTCTCTGTGAATTATGCAATTTGGTCTCTTTGTTTTATAGGTTGGTGGTGGATGAAAATGTGGTAATAATTGAATTCCATAAGTACATGTGTTATTGGCACGTTTAGTGAAGTTCATGACTATGATTTTGGTAAACTCCATTGTACTTGCTTTCTACGTTTTCGGTGTGAGTAAAATTGAGAGTAACTTTTGATATATTTCACCTTATTCTTGAGTGTAATGATTAACTCTCCAAATTAAGCGTTACTACACTCAAAACTCTCCAAGTTAAGCGTTACTATTGTAACTGCTCTATTATACTCCGTATGATTTTGTCTGCTTAAATTTCACTATATGTAACTCCTCTATTAGAGGAAAAGCTTATCACACTAGCTTGTGAACAGTATTTACTAGTTTCATTGGTTAATTGAATTAAAAAAAAAATTGTTACTCACATTTTTGTTTAGAACAATGACTTCACTTTAATAGAGGAATTATTATACGAAGCGTGGGGCATTCGTTATTATTCTTATGCTATAGTCAATTGCTTTCGCTAACTACGAAATGTTTGACTATGGGTGAGTTTTTTTTAAGTCATTCAAACAAAATCTATATACGGAGTATGTGTTTTCCATATGAGGAATGTGAAAAATTAAATTAGCAAGTAGCCAAGAACGAAGTTATGAACGCGTTGGTAATGCATTAGTAACATTTTAAATTTGTTTAACAAAGCCCGGTTCGTCTTCCCCATTTGACTACTGAAAATTTGTCACTGAAGCACATAAAAACACACCAGTAGCTTATTCGTATACTGTCGTGTACTACTGTTTTATATGACAGCAACTCTTGGATTTTATAAAAATATGTATGTACTCTTGGAGTAACATGTCCAATTGTACATGATCCATGTGCTACTTCCCTACTTGACATATAAGTCCCCCTTGGAATGACAATTCTAAAGCCAAAATCTACGTGAACATTTTACATTAGAAGGATAGCTCTAGATATTTTGTTTATATGTATATTATTTTTATTTTTATTTTTGTTGTGATTTTTGCGCACAAAATGACCGATAAGTAATGAACCTTATAAATTCATGATTGAGGTAAGAGAACTAACTACTTTAACTAAGGTTGCGCGGGAAGGAGATATGAAGATTTGAACCGATGACAACCTCTAAACATGTTTGAACTCCCAATTGAGAACACCCGTCTACTATTGGTGACCAACTACTCCGTATATAACTATGGAACAAAAGAGATATAGAAATATACATTTATCGAACAAAAGATATATAGAAATACATGGTCCGTATATTCTAAATATTAAGATTTTGTGATCCAGAGACAATGGTAATTTAGATCCAAAATTTGACCGACTTGCTTAAAATGATTGAAAGCATGTATTGCCTAACATGGGACGCCAAATTATAGAGGGTGCATATCTTTTGAATCGAGGTTCGTATCTTCGATATCAAGACTTGCAAATAAACTAGAGATGGGTCCCAGGGCCCAGACCCTCACCTAGTCACCTGATGACCTTACCTGAATAACACAAAGTTAAACAGTGTGTCTAATGCTGAGATTAGATTAGAAACCTACCAAGTGACCCCCACCCTCACTCTCCGCAAAAAAAAAAAAAAAAAAAAAGCACTATTTAGAATTTACAGGCTAACGTTTGTACTTTTAAGATGCTTTTGTATTACCCGTGCGTGCTTGATCGCGCCATTTCCATGTTTTAGGGGATACTATATTCGGACGTTTTGCCAAACTTTTCATTCTTTAACTCATTATTTCTTGTGTCTCTATGTACACGTCTTGGGTCAATTGACCTCTAATGATTTTCTTGTCATGTCGACCAAAAGGAAAACCGGTACCATCAATTTTGCAAACTAATAAAGAGAACCACATAAGTAATCAGCTATTCTTGAATTTGGAATTGGGACTAATAGACTATGGAATTTTTTTAATATGAAGAGAATGCTGACCCTCAGAAATAAGTATCAAACCAGACGTTATACATTTGTAATGCGAGAATCAAATTATCGTTGATAAGTGACTTAAACGGTCTGTTTCGGGGTTTCTTAAAAGGTGTGATCGATAAACAAGAAAACTTGAAGCGTCATAGTCAATTAGCCAACTGGCGAGATGCAAATTAGGACTGGTGAGTCGCTGGAATCAACGAAGCGTTGAATTCTTTGTCGAGAGAAACCGGCAAGTCGTCGACGAGGGGATCGATCTAACGCCAATTATGTTTACATATTATCTTTGATATCTTATTGGTTTCCTAGTGGATTGAGGAATATTTATTATATTCATAATACAATTATTTCCTTTGAACATAATGTCTTTAGGTCGTTGCATTAGAGAGTTTAATATATAAACATGCATATGTCTTGCATGTCATAAGAAAATTTAGGTAGAAAAGTTTAGGTTCGAATTTGAACATAAGTCTTGAGCATGAATTATGTGTTTGTACTTTATAGTTATATTCTCCTCATACAATGAAATACAAGTTCCTTTGTTTGGTGGATGTAACCATCATATCAATAGTGAACAACGTAAGTTTGCCTATTGTCTTTCTTATTATGTAAGTTTATACCGCATTAATCACCACAATTCTGCGTAACAATTATTGTGTTAGGCCTGATTCTTATCGAAAATAAAAATTTAGCTGAGATTAACTCATAAATACAATTGGATAACATCTACAACACTACATAATTATAGAGTAACATATCTCCTAACATCTTAGTATTACGATCGAATTTTTGCTTTAAATGTCTCATTTCCTCACATGTTATTCTTACATCACAAATCATCTTCTCATACATGATAAAATTACATCTATTATATGTGACTATGAGTGACGTGACAAAACAATAACACATCTAATTATAACTAGAAAAACCATATACTTGATTTAAAACCAATGATCTCAAATGTTGCTTTTGACATTTGTCAATCACAATATGTATTAGTTGCCGACAGCACGAAGAATTAGTACCTACTAGCTGCGATTGCCTTAAAAATTTCATGAGAACATATCTTTTTTTATTTATAATTAGAAAAACTTTACTTTACATGTTAGACAATTACTTGTAGTTTTAAAATGATTACTTATATTAGCTTAATAGGGTAACTTTTTTCAATGCTAATAATAATGTATTATAGTAATTTAGCTCCTGAATATATCATTTTAAATTAAAAGTAAAGCTTCTTTCTACATAATTGTGTGAAAATCGCTAAGATCACTCCAAATTTAAAAGTGAAATCTAAAGAGGAATACATATTTTTGCAATTGAATAATTTTATTCACTTAGCGCACAATATGAACAACATATATATGTATGTATGGGTCTTTGTGTTGCTAAATGAAACTAACTAAAAGGAAAATCTGTGGAAATTTATACCTAAGCTATAATATTTCTTTCAACCTTCACTAGCTCTTCGCGAAACTGACTGACTCAAAGACAAACTGACCCGACTTATTGCACTTCTAGGCCCTTTCCCCGCTACTGGAATTTATTAAACATAATTCTAACATCAATTAACCAAATACTTATTAGACATTATTTATAATATATAATACGGAGTACATGATAGACTAATAGTAGAAAACCAGAGGTTCATACATTAAAAAACGTTTGAATTCTTTTGTTTTTTCTATTTAATGTTCTCACATTTTGAGTATATTGTCCGACTATGTATCAATTTAATAAATGAAAACTTTGTTAAAAGGAATTTTCTTTTTGAAATTAAATATGCTTTTTTAGTTTCTAGCCAGGAATTTTAGGAGACATTTAAAGTTCACTACTCCATTCTAATGTATATGAATATTATCTAAAAAGTACATGAAGTGCAACACTCAGTTACGTCAGTTTGCAAAGGAACTCACTTCCTTCTTATGTTGAAGTAAAAGTATTCTGCATAACATCGGAAATCCACCTTGCTAAAGAGAAGGTGCCATGTGTAAAGAAATTGAAGCTTTTAATTAGTAAAATAATGTCGCATTCATGCTGTAGTAATGTTCTTCTGAATAAGTTGGTTTTCACTGATGAATCTTCCTTATTTTAGGGGAACATTTTCCTCGGAAAAAAGAACCCGTGATGCAGAACTTGATCATTAGCAATGAAAGCCGTGGTGCACGAACTTGCGAAGTGAGACCCAACTCCAACACTTAACCAAGCCTCTTTCGCGCGTTCATTGGTTTGACAGCCAAAAACAGAACCAGATAAAGAAAAATAAACTAATTTTCAGCCAAACAATAGCATAGACTGGACCCAGGTCGATCTGAGTATATAAAACTATAAAAGTGTCCGAAAATTCTCATTAATCTAAAGTTCATTCTAGTGAGTGTCAGAGTGTGGCATAGTTACATAAAAAAGTAAGATGAGAAAGGGTTGAATTACTTTTGTCCTGACAACCTTTTGAGCCAACATGAGCACCAAATGTCGCACCAAAAAGCATTGCTGTAATTAAAAGGCGATAATATGTCTTCTTCGTTAGTCTTCGTTAATCTTTTAACTAGCCTCGTAATTCATTAAAGTTTCTTGCATAGATGAAACACCGATTAATATCAGGAATTAAGTGTTCTTCCTTTTTCTATCTTAGTAAAAGCATGTGAAATAGTTCCATGTTCATTCGAGGTAAACTTTGTGCACTAGACCTTTATAAGTCGGATTTAGTAATTGAGTTCGATCAATTGGTTACGAGGTTAGCAAATGCCTATTCGATGACAAATTTGGCTGTAGCGTTATATAGATAGACAAATTTGGCCATGAACTTCACTTAGTAGTCAAAAGACCGAGTTACTCCTACGATATACACTAGATATTAAAGGTTGTAGGCTTGTAGCATCATAATTAATTTTGGCTTTTGAACTTGTGTGAGTAGCTGCTTTGGATAAATTCTTACCGACTATTAAGTTAATTCATGTGTTATTGGTTTTTTAGTCATGTTGGCTACTATTTGTTAAAAAAAAAATTACGTGAAAAATCATTTGAAATAGGGATAAATTGTGGGATTTGTCCATTGACCCAATCGTGTTTTCAATCCGTCTCCCTGCTAATTCATTGTGAATATGTGGTGTCTTATCCTATTCAACTCGATAGTTTCTTGGTTTCTCTAAATGTATATGACGTATACCCAAATTTTACCCAACACATTAGTCAGAAATCGAATTTGTTTCTAGGACAAACAATACTTGTGTAATGTGCAAATTTAACATGGATGTAGACTTGTAGTATTGTAGTGAATATAGCTAAAGAATAACCATGGAGATATATAGATGAGTTGATAGTCATATCTTTGGACTGTGGTCCTTTAGAAGAACATTTTGAGCTAAAATGGCAAAAAATATGTAATTGAATGATATTGATTGGTTTTGAGGTACGTTGTCTAGTGCTTTGTTTTTCTGGGATAAGAAACAAGACAATTTCTTTGACAACAAGGCAATGTCCAATTGTACCCTGTTTAACTTTACACTCTTAAAACCCCCCAATGCCGTAATAATATGATTGCGTAAACGAGATATAATAGTATCTAGATATATACTGAATACTGTCGCTTAGATGCGAAGGATTAATGTAATGTCTGGTTCAAACTTTCGGAGTGACACCCAGCAGCTGAGAACATGTGAAGGCAGGAACCCCAAAGATTTGGCAGAAGAGATATAGCAATTTGTTTGATGAAAGAAAGGTGGATCCCCTCCCATTTTGGCGATATTTATTTGTCGTAAATCTTTATGCTTAATTGAAAGAGATAGCTCATCATCTTAACACGTTCGGGTTGTGCCCACTGAAAGCTATTATGCGATTCTCATTCTTCTCATATGAACTTGAGGTGGAAGATCATTTTCATGGTCAAACTAGTGCTATCATGGTGAGTAGTACAATAGTTTCTCCAAAACTAGCTCCCTCTTCACTACTTGTATGGTCATTACTCATAAATAATGATTGTGGCCTTGTGGGACATGTACGCGTAACATAAATCCAAATCTTGATATAAATTCTGGCTAAGTTTCCAAAGTTCAAGTGCGAGGGAACTATTCCATGAATCATGATTAAGTTCGTCAACCTTGTTTTGAGTTTAGTGATCGAAATGATTTTCAATTATGGCATTTTTGGTATACTATTCGTGTTTCACCCGTACAACGGCACAAGGATCAGAAACGGTTTATGTGAGATACGGAGTATTAGCTTTATATGTTCCAAATGAAAAGTTTTTTAGTGCATAGTGTAATTAAACTAGTACTCACCGTGATTGAATGGATGTAATTGCTTTTAGATT